>PVJH01005980.1:0-106395 GCA_004026705.1 Nesogale talazaci | reverse complement strand
CGCACAGATCAAACACATCGCATAGGTGCTGGCGGGAGAGACGTCATGACTCTGGGTTCTGCCCAGGCAGAGGAGACAGCGGAGCGATGGATGGACAGAGGGTTTCCTGCCGGAACAGAGCTGCCTGTGACCCTCGGCGTCCAGAGGAAGTCGCCCCTCAGTTCCAGCTATTCCTGCTGAGCGAAACTCCTTTACAATGCCCACTCCTCTGGACCGTCATTCCCAGTGTCTCTCCGTGGGTGGCTTCCCCTGCTCTCTAGCCCCTCGCCTGCCTCTGGCTCCAACAACCCCCTCCCCCACTGCATCTCATCTTCCTGCATTTGGGGGGGTGCAAGTTGCACCCGCTCTCAGCCAACCATGCAGGGATGCTGATCCAATTTGCTTCTCATCTCCACAGTTCACTGTCCATGTGAGCTTGACACACTTTTGCACACAAAGATGGGGGCAGCAGTTGGGCATCAGTATGCCTCAAGGACAGTGGGTTTGCATTTGATTTTAATTATTCACTTACACTGCCACCCCTACTTGTAGGTACTCTCACTGCCCGTAGGGGGTGGTGATGACTCAGTGAGAGAAGTCTTGCCCTCTGTAGTGAGTCAATGGCTGTTTATGGCCCTTCTAGCCAGTGTCTCCAATTCTCACCAAAGGACTTTCTCCTAATGGGTCTGGGTTAGACAAAGTGGTGGAAGACACTGATAACCTTCAGGTGTGAATGTGTGTTGGTTACATTAGCTGTCCACTTGTGAAGGGGTGGAGCCTAGCTTGTCCACCAGGTCATAGTCAATGAGACCTCTGTGTGGGCATGGCCTTCTCCGAGGATTCTGGGAATGCTTGTTTCCCCCCCTGGAGGTGGGACACACACACACACACACACACACACTGCCACATATTCCTGTTGACAAACCACATGGAGCTCTGCTGATTGAGTTAGAGCCCTGGAGCTGGAGGAGCTACATGGAGACTAAAGCAAATGCTGAGATGCTTCCACCGCCACTGGACCCACATGACTTTCCACCCACTGGCCTGTGATTTGTCCTGCATTTAACTCAGTGTCATTTGGTGTGTTGTATGAGTCTGAAGAGGACTTTATAGATTGGTAGCAGACATATGGACTTCATCTGGACTGGGTTTAGATGTTTTCTAAATATACAAATACTCCTGATATCACGCTCTCTTTTATACACTCTTTCTGTGAGAGTCTACGAATTTGTTCCTCTAGTCTACTGAGGTTCACACACAGTGGTTCTCAGCAGAGTTCATGGGGAAGGAGGAAGCCAGGGCCTCTCATGTGAGGGTAGCTTGAATTTGTCATCCTGCTGGCTTCAGAAGCAGGCACTGGGGAAGAGTGTCTCAGACGGGTGTGGGATTCCTCATCTGGACTAGGGGATCCGTGCACACTGAACCTCCCTGATTTGGGATAGGAAGCTGTGTCAGAGTAGAGACGTGGTGGTGGCAGAAGTAATGAGCCTCTTTGGGCAGGAGGCTTGAGGTATGGCTCTACTTCCAGGCACAGAATGGAGAGTTAGGCTTGGACATGTTTTCAGGTGAGACCAGTCACTGGAAAACTAGACAGTGCTTGGTAAACTAGACAGTGGTGAAAAAGAGGAAGGCCTCGGATAAGAAGGGTTGACATGGTGGCTACAAGAATGGGTTCAAATATAAGAACAATTGTGAACATGGCACAGAACTGGGCAGTGTTTTGCTCTGTTGTCTGTGGGGTCATTGTGAGTTAGAATGAACACCAGGAGGCCTGACAACAAGAACAGGTTTGCTGACCCATAAAACTATTTCTGAGCACCTTTGAGCTAGTGCCAGTGGTAGAATGGAGGGCCCTTGCGACATTTGTCAGCTGTGCTAAAAGAACTGTGTCACTCTGGCAGAGCCAAGGGACCTCATGGTGGAGAGGCCAAGGACCAGAAAAAGGTTCTCCTGACTGGAAGAACTATGTCATTGGGAAGAACTGTGTCCTCAGGATTTCTGATCCTGAGCTGTAATTGGTAACACACCGCATGAAACTGCCAATGTGAGTGTGGTGTGGTCTTTGCAAAACTTCATCAAACCCAACTGAGAAGTTAAGAGTGCCAGGGGAAGGAGGGCCAGGGTCAGACTGATAAGTAGGTCAGAGGTTGGAGGGATGTCTGACCTCAACGTCCTGAGAATTCGCCCTGGCTTGACGTGGGGTTTGAGCCCCTCCCTGCAATGCTGGAGGCTGGGTCTGGTTTCTGGCCAGTGTGCCTCATGCACAGCCCACGCCTACCTGTCAGGGGAGACTTGTGTGATAATGGGGATGCAGGCGAGGTTTCAGCAGAGCTTCCCCACGGAGACTAGCAAGAAAGTCCTGGTTAATCTGTTACTGCAAATCAGTTAATGAGATGGAGTCGACCACAGGAGTCCAGTCTGTTACTGATCATGGGGGCAGCAGCAGCATGGCAACCATCTGTTCCCTTGTACTTGGGGGTCTCCACTAGTTCAAGGCCAAATGGGAATGAGCGCAATTAACTGGAAAACTGGAAGTACCAGGAGCACAACAATTTTTTTTTGTTCTTTTTTTTTTCTGTTTGAATTAATGCCATGGTAACCAAACACTTGATGAAGAGAAGCTTTCTTTCTGAAACAAATCCAATCAATGAATCAAGAAACAGCTGCAAAATCTCTCCAAAAATTTGAACTTCAGTGGCCTGGTGGCCTGGGCAGTGGTCACTGGTAGCTGTAAGCATTGGAGAAACAGAGACACGGTTTAAATCGGAGAAATGCAGGCAGGGGTGGTGGTTCAGGGTCTTCAAGCATTTTCCAACTCGGAGACCTGGGGTACAACAGAAATGAAAACTGCCCGGTCTTGCTCCACTCTTACAGTTGTTCTCATGTTCAAAGTCATTTTGTAATGAGTGGGTCAATTCATCTTGTGGACAGCCTCTCTCTTTCTCACCTCCCTTCCATTGACCACGCACAACGTCCTTCTCCGGAGACTGGTCTCTCCTGATGGCATGTCCAAAGTACATGAGATGATGTCGCTCTATTCTAAAGAACACTGTGGCTATTCCAGGGATACCCCCACAAAATCATGTTTTCCCAAAGGTATATATTTAAGAAAAAAAGCTCTGATTGCCTTCAAAATTGTCTCCATGACACTGTATTTGTCAAATCTGCAATTCTGTTCTTGGAGATGCTTTTCAAACTCATCTGTTTGGATGGCTGGCAGCACCTCCCTCGTGTGTTTTTTTTTTTCTTCACCTCTTTTGCATCATCAAATTTCTGTCCTTTCATGTCCTTTTGGCTTTTTGGAAACAAAATGTAGTCCCAAGGAGTGAGGTCAGGTGAGTCGGGTGTCCTGCACAAAAGAGGCATGCTGTTGTTTTTAGCCCCAACCAGGTGAACTGAGATGGCTGCGTGAGCAGGTGATGGCAAAAACAGTCCCCATCTGCTACAAATCAGGCCTTTTGTGTCGCACGCTGTTACCCAATCTTTTCGGAACATCCAAGATGAAAGCGTGGTTAACAGTCTGACCTGGTGGAACGAACTCCAAATGCACTACCAGTTCACACTTTCATCCAGTCAGGAAGTTGAAGGACATCCGGAACAAGGTTTGTCATCAATTGACATTTCCCCTTTTTTTCTTTGTTAGTGATGTTTTTATTGAGAACTTTTTACAAATATTGTAATAATCCATGTCAATTATATCAAGTTAACTTTTACAGATGGAGCCATCATTTTCTTTCTACTCAAACCCTTTGATATTAGCCTCTCCTTATTCCCTTGCTTTCCCATCCTACCACCTTCATGAACCCTTAATAAATTATATATATATTCATATCTTTATACCATCTGATGTATCCCTTCACCCACTTTTCTGATATTCAGTCCCCTCCATGGGGGGGGGGCTGTCCATTCATCCTTGCTGTCAATTCCCCCTCACTCCTCTCCCTCACACTCCCTTCACATGCCCTCATGATATCTCTGCTTCTGAGGAGTTCATCTTTCCTGGATTCTGAGAGTCCAGAACTCTTATCTGTACCAGTGTACAGTTCTTCTCTGAACTTATCTAAACTTGTCTAGCCAGGTTTGCAAGGGAGAACTGGGGTCATGATAGTGGGGAAAGGAAGTATTAAGGAATGAGAATTATGTTGAGTGTTTAGTGGGTGCTGTGCTGCACCCCGAATGAATCGCCCCTTCTGTGAGGGAATGTCTAGATATTAATGATTCTGTTGGATAATCTCTGTTGGGTCACCTTTCCTGGCACAAATATAGATCTCTTGATACTGCATACCATCCTTATTCAAGTTGTGAAGGGATGCTTGTCGCGATTTCTTCTCATTTCATCAGCAAAGAACGGTTCTCCAAGCTTGCTCAGCCCACCTCCTGACCGTCACCCCTGCTGAGGCAGTACCTCTTTCCCAGTCCAACTGTGAGCACTGTGCAACCCCAGGGGCTCGCCTTCCGACACTCTATCTGGCAGGTTTCAGTTGCCCTTGATTGTTTGCTGGTCCCTCAGAAGGGGCCAGCCTGGTCCTTCTTCAGCTGGTCTGGGTGTGGACGTTCTGCTGAAACCTGCCCCCCCTGGGCGGTCCTGTTGGTATTCGATGCATCTGTCTCACAGCTTACAACATCACGGCTGCTTTCAGACTAACACAGTTCAAGAATCTGACAGGTAAGCAGTGAGGCAGTGTTACAGTATTTCTAACACCACCCTGAATATGATTAGGTTTCTGCTATCAAGTCCATGACCACGCTTACAGATGCTAGAGGATAGGGCAGAACTGCCCGTGTGGGTTTCTGAGGCTGGAACTCTTTCTGGGAGGAGAAAGCCTTGTCTTTCCCCTGAGGAGTGGCTCGTGGTTTCTGATTTATCTTGTGGATAGCAGCCTCTCCCTCCAGGTCTCCTCAATTAGGCTTCGAGAATAATCCGTTTCCAGGATTATTACATCTGCTTTGAGTCCCCAAGACTGTAAGTTGGTCCAGAAGGGGAAAGCCCTGTCTGATGATTTTGAGCGGCTCACCTTACAATGAGCAGCCTAATGCATCACCCCGCTGCCACCAGAACTCCTGCAGGTGTGACAGCGGTCGGAAAACAAACCCATTGCTATTGAATTGACCGGTCCTCAGTGCCGCCCCACAGCACCAAGCAGAAGTGCTGTGTGGCATTTCCAAGGATGTGGGTCTTCGCAGGCACAATCTCATCTTTCTCCCAGGAAGTGGCAGGTGGGCTCGAACCCCTAGCATCATAACTGGCAAGCCAATGTCAGCACACCGCCATGCAGAGATGCAATCCTAACCACAGCTGCCACCAGGGCCCTCTCACGGGGACAGAAGAGCCTCCTAAATGAGACTCTGGGGAGGCGCCCAGCAACATTCAGACCAGGAATAGCTATGGGGTAAATGCTCCGCCTTCTTCATTAAGTTGTGTCCATCAGGGATAGTGGAAGGAGCAGGTCCAGTTATTGGAGAAAGTCTATTATTAGATGAAAAGAGACTTAAGAGTCAAATAACCCAATTACAACGTATGACTGTATATAAAGCAAATAAATACATCGGTAAACAGTATCTATGGATCTTTCCAGGACAAGGGAACATTGACATGCATTTGATGATAGCAAAGGCATGTTGAGAATTGTGAAGTAAGACTATCGTGTTATGACTATATTAGCCAAAAGGGAAGTTTTGTTTTGTTTGCGAATGTGTATCCAAGAATACACACTTGTAGATGGAATCATGAACGGTTTGGAACTTCTTCAAAAATAATGTGGAGTGAGATGGGGTTAAGTGGGGAGGGGGCATCGTGAATGCATGGCTGGACATGCATTTATTGTGTGTGGGGGGTTGCGGGAGGGTTCATTCTACTGTTCCTCCTATGTGTGTATGTTTTTGAGTTGTCCCATAGTAAGCAATGAAGCAAAGTAAACAAAATGAATAAATAGCAAAATGTCCCGAGAAACCTTGTTTTAAGTCCAGCCCAGCCTTCTCCTGGTTGTGTGATGTAAGGCCTTACTTAGCGCTCAGACACCCTGTTTCCTCGTCTGTGAATGAGAGATAATGACTGTCAGCCTCATAGGTTGGCTGGAAAATAATCAATACATATAAAGCGAGCAGAGCCGTGCCTGTCTGATGCTCCTAACTTCTAACCTTTTTATAGAACACCTTCGGTGAATGTTAATTGTCCGTGCCTCCCTCTTGGCAAAGCAGCCATTGTCGACTTAACCCTCTAGCCTGTTCCTGTGTAGAGTATCTCCAAAGGCTATTGGTATAGCCAGTTTCCCTGAAAACTGTCAAATCATTGGCTACTACCTCTAAAGACACACACACACACACACACACACACACACACAGCCTCCACATCTTACCAGTCCATTGGAATTCTCTTCCTTTGGACAGCTGATCCTTTGGATGTCTTGCTCAAAGTTTAAGACAATGCTGCTGCTGCCATTTATGAGTCATGCTGTGTGGCTTGTCTATGAATGGTCGTTCCTAATGTTTGTGACTCTTCCTGTTCTCTTGTGAACTCTCCTCTAATTTAGGAGATGCCTTCCTTACACATCTGAGGTGTGACTCTGTGTTCAGTTGTAGGGGTTTCCAATAATTCCTCCCAGCCATTTATGGGTCTGTCTTCTTTGCTTGGGGTGCCATTTCTGAAAGAAGGTCTCATTCTGATTGTACTCTCAACCTATTATGGTTTCCCTTGAGGTTGGTGTTTCTCAGATCTTCCTTGAGAATCCATCTACTCCCAAAAAGTCATAAACACACTCCCCCATCCTTATTTTAGCCATATGCATTTTTACCTTGATATATCTCCATCTCCATCTCAAACTCTATACCTATACATCTATCTATCTATCTATCTATCTATCTATCTATCTATCTATCTATCTATCTATCTATCTATCAGCTATCCATCTTTAAAAGTACCTGGGATTAGCCTGTATATATGAGGTGACAGTAATCCAACTGTGTTTGTTTGTCTATTGTTGCTGTTTGATTACCTATCGTGAGCCACCGTGTTCTTCATACACAATCTATGAAACAATTCACCCCTTGGAGCCTGAGTAAAAACTCAAAATCATAAAAATTGAAATAAAATGCAGGCCCACTGGTCAGATAGTCCAATGGGATGGCCCTCCCTCACTACCCTTCACATCTTGAACTGAACTCGCTACCAGGGACAATTTTTCCAGCCAAACAATACTCAGGTGCATTGGGGGAGCAATCGCCCAGTGGAGGTATGGATGCCACATCTTAGTATCATCAACCATTTGCGCTCAACAGAGCACCATTAATGGCAGGGACAACCAGGAGCCCTGTTGGTGCAGGGCATATTGTCTTGCTATAAGCACAAGGCCCACAGTTTAAAAACACCAGCCACTCCAAAGATGAGATGTTCTGTTCCTGTATGCATTTACAGCCTCTGAAACCCACAAAGACAGGTTTAGCCTGTCCTACAGGGTCCCTATGAGCCAGAATCAGCTAGCTGACCACAGACAAGAGTCAGAAAAGAAAGAGCAATGGAGACAGGGAAACACAGGAAGGCAGTGTCGTGAACAATGGGAAGTTGGGGGTTGCAGTGAATAAGACAAAGCAAAATGTGTGTGAATGGTTGAAGAGAAAATTGATCTGCTCTGCACTTTTTCACCCAATTCACAATATTTTTTCTTAAGGAAAAGAAGGATTGGTGCCAAATCATAGGCACTCATCAGACAAACTATGAAATATAAGACAAAGCTAAAACATCTATCTATTCTTCACTGGTTTTGTTCATGCCTCAGGGGTAACATATGTAGGCCATCCGATCAAAGGTGCCAGAACTCACATCTCTCGCCGTCCAGACTCACGTCAGCACTCTGGTGTCTGTTTTGACATTCTCCGCTTGGCACTTTATAACCCCCATGCTCTGTCCACCGTGTTGTCGGTGCTTTAAATGTTGTCACTGGAAACAACCTCTCCACCTCATAGGGTCATACCCCCATCTTTGTGATTTTTTGTTTTTCTTTGGCAAAATCTACTTCGCTATTTGTAGATTCTTATTGCCTCAGGTGGTTTTTTTTATAATAAATTAAAACACAGTGATCTTGATTAAGCTTATATTACAATTTTAGTATAGTTAACTTTATGATGTTAGATCCCCCTTATCCTTCATCAAGGGCTCACACCCCATCTATGTGCTTTGGGAGCACTCACGCTTTCACCCCATGAGATCTTGGACATTCCTTTTAGAATAAGTTTTGGTTGCTTCTAATGCATCAGCATTATGACATACCTACGTTTCTCATTAAATATCAGATGTTTACTTGTAGTAGGATGTTACTGCTGTAAATAAATGGATTATTTCTGACCTTACTGTCCTTTGTAAATAGTGTGGAACTGTAAGTGCTGGGATGGTAGGGAATGCCCTTGCTCTGCTAGAGTTCTCAAGTTTTCTACCTCTGACCTGGTGCAGTCTTTTCACTCTTCTGTCATACTGTTTTGTGGAAAATGTTAGGATTTTCCTTCTCTGACAAGTTTCTATCTGACAGCAGTTCCAGCTTTAAGAGTTTGAACTCTAACTCCAGAAGTGTTAATTCATATCTTGTGCTTCCAGTAAATCGTCAAACTCTTTAATAATTTATATTTTTGGCATGCATATCTATCATAAATTACGATTGAACTTTATAAAATTATTTTTCTGTACTCTTTGGGGAAATGATATGCTTGTTATTATTCTATTGGTTCATTGTTGTGGCTTATGGACTTATAAATTTTTCTGCTAATCAGATGGAATCTAAGACTATATGGTGTTGATTTTAACACTTTTGGAAGAGGTCAGCTAACCTAGGTGTATGTCTCTCAGGGTGTATATTTGTATTCAATCCCATTGTTGTACTTACAAAATATTTGATATCTCTATTTAATTTGAGATAATTCTATCTCTTACTTTCTGAAAGTGATGGGTTAACTTCAAGTAGAGCTTGTTTTAATATTATTTATTTAGCTATACTTCTCTGAAGTCTACCATTTTAAATGATCTTTTGAGGACACGCTGTGAAAATTATGCCTGTTCATGATTATCTCAACATCTTCTACCATCGTAATTTTATTTTACCCCTTAGTTCTTTGAGGGGTACAAGTGCTAAGTGCTCATCATTTTAACCAAACTTGGAGGTGCAAAGTCATCTGCTCATCCTGCAAAAGATAGCCCAGGCAATTGACTCTGTGTGGATGATCCTCTAGGAAACCCAAGGATGTGGTTTTATTCTGTTTGTCAACTTGATAGTAACACGTAACAATATCTGTAGAAGATAAAGTGTTGACAAATACACCATGTGTTCTTTTTATGGTGGTGGGATAACCAGTCATTAAACACATTAATTTTGTTCTATGACTTTTCACCTCCCCACCCCCATACATGGGTATTATTTTATGTCAGAGGGAAAAATTGACACTATTAAGAATTTTTTAAAGGTTGACCTCACTATTCTAGCTAAACTGGAAATAAGCCACAACACTGAGTTTTTTCCCAAGGATATAGAGCATCTGGAACTTGTGCGCAGTACTGGAATATTACAGCCTACTAATTGTTTTCATGAGGTGACATTCAGCTGGTTTTGGTCCATAGAGACCCTGTGCACAACAGATCGAGACACTGCCCAATCCTGCAACTAACCATCCTCACAACTAACCCTGCACTTGAGTCTATGGGTGCAGCCACTGTCATTCCGTCTTGTCAAGGGAATTTCCTCTTTTTTACTCCCTCTTCAATGTACCAAGCCTGATATCCTTCCCCAGGGACTTGTCCAAAGTATGCAGGGTGACATCTTGCCATCCTTGTCTCCATGAAGTACTTCGTGGCCCTTCTTCCAAGACAGACTTGATTGTCCTTTTGTCTGTCCGTGGTATTTTCAGTAGATTCAAATGCATTCAAATGCATCTTCAAATTTTCTTACTTAATGTTTGACTTTCACATGCATGCTGTGTTAGTCCAGGTTGACTTGAGGAACAAATTCATAGATACTCATCTGTGTATAAGAAAGAGCTTTATATAAAAGAGCAGTTATATATTAAAAAGCATCCCAGCACAGTCCATAGTGTGCTATTTCATAAATTCCTCCTTCGGCTCATGCAGTCATGCCATGATGCTGAATGCAGGAAGATCATAGACCAATGGGTGGAAAATATTGTAGATCCAGTGGCAGTGGAAGCATCTCAGGACTGGAATGGATCTCCATATGGCTCCTCCAGTTTCAGGGCTTTGGCTCCATCAGTGTGTCTCCATGTGTCTTGTCAACAGACTATGTAGCAGAGAGAGTGTGTGTCTTGTCTCCTGTAATCCTCAGCAGAAGGACATGATGACACAGAGGCCTCATTGGTTATGGCTTGATTGACAGCCTAGACTCTCCTCCTTTGTTCAAGTTGGCAGGGGATTATTTAATTGCCACATATAAGATGATGGAAAATAGCCTGGCTTGGATCTGTCCGCTTACTTTACTCTAATGGCTTGTGCGTTGCTGTCATCGTCGGAGCTATGTCAATGATATTTTAAATATTAGCAAGGTCACCCCGGGTGAACAGGTTTCAGCAGAGCTTCTAAACTAAGAACAGACTTTTATGAAGACAGAATTAGCCACTGGAAACTTTTGGGTAGCATTGAAACATAGGTACCGAAAACCTCATGAATAGCAGAAGATGACTGTCAGATGGACAGGAAAATGGAAGCAAGCTTGACAATGCACAGCTGAACCCTCACCTGAAGAGAATCCTACAGGGTAAAGTTCTTCATGGCTAGTACCCGCTAGATGCCAGGGGGCACTGGCAGCAACAGCAATGTGTCATTGCTCTTGTCTGGTCCCTTTGTGCCTTGTTTGGAAAGGGGTGTGTGGAAGAATTCAGAGTGTTCCTGTTTAAAGAATATATTCAAATTTCTATGAACTGAGTATCACACCTTGGTGAGATTAATTCTATAGACTTCATTAATTCAAAACCATTCAACAATATGTAATTCTGCCCATGTAAAAGGAACAAAAGAAAGAAGCCCACCAAACTATCTAAGGACTAGAATATTTATTATCCACTTTTAACCAGAAATCCGGCTCATAGCTATTTCTGTTGTCAGCTTTCAGGATCTGGGAAACAATGTGTGTGAAGAGAGGTGTGATGCTCTCAGCTACACCTGGAAAGCATCGTGGGCCACAGGAGATGATACGTTAATTTATCTTCATGAAACCTGGTGGACCAGTGGGATCCTTGTTGGGCTGCTAATGGCAAGGTAGGCAGTTCAAAACCACCAGCTGCTCCTCAGGGGAAAGTGGAGGCTGTCTGCTTTCGTGAAGACGTACGGTTTGGGAAACTCACAAGGGCATCCATGCCCGGCCCTGCGGGGTCATTGTGAGTCAGAATCAACTCAACGGCAGTGAGCTTGTTTGGGTTTTTTACTTAATTTCTATGTTCTAATAGCGTTGGACCATCAGGGGCATTCCAGTGGCTGGGATGAGAATAATATGGACACAATGCTGCTTTAATGGGTGAGGATGTCTAAGGACCCTAGCTACCCAAATAAAAGTTGTAAGGGGTGTGGTGTTTGTCATCATTTCACAGTCCACAGTGCTGTCCTTTCGTCTCTGTGTGTGTGTCTGTAGATGAGCTTTGATGTGCACTTATTATCATGCAACCACTTAATTTATTTCTTTTTCCTGTGGAGGAGGATGAAATAGATTGATTT
This sequence comes from Nesogale talazaci, assembly GCA_004026705.1. Lineage (NCBI taxonomy): Eukaryota > Metazoa > Chordata > Mammalia > Afrosoricida > Tenrecidae > Nesogale > Nesogale talazaci. The sequence continues at coordinate 94,718 of PVJH01005980.1, read as the reverse complement.
TGGCCTAACGTGTCCAAGATAAAAAGATGTTGAAATACTAACCCCTGTCATCTGTGAGCTTGTGGGAAATGGGGTATTGGCAGAATGTTGCCAGTTCACATGAGGTCATGGAGGGGGTTAGGTCCGGACCTCACTGCAATTGCATCCTTTCAAAGAGAAGAGTCAGCAGAGACACCAAGGGAGGACTGCACGTGAGGGCAGAATTATGTGGAAGCTGAAAGCCCAGGAATGCCCGTGGCAACTCAGGTCCAGGAAAGACAGGGAACGGAGAGTCTTCCTCTAGATCCTTTGGAGAAACATGGCATTCTGACACTCGGCGGAATTCTGATTCTCTAAAGCCTGAGACCAAATGCATTGGCAGTGAGTGGATTCTTGCTCCACACAACCTCCCTGAAGGACAGTAGAGAACTACCCTAGTGAATTTCCTAAACTGCAAATCTGTGAGTAGAAAGCCTCATCTTTATTCTTAGGAGCAGTTGGTGGTTTAGAACTGCTAATCTTGGACATAACCCACCTAAGCCCAGAGTTTGTATCACCTTGTTACAGCAGTCCTAAGAGCTGAATCCAGAGGCCGAGAGAAAGATGAAGCATGTCTTTTTTTCTGATAATTCAAGAATGATCCACTCTAGTGATGCAGCCCTCATGGTGACACAGTCCTGCAGGTATGGAGCTACTTCCTGATATACTGGTTGGTGGACATTCATGGAGGGAAGAAGGAAGAATGCCACCAGAACTGGAAGACAGGAAGTCTGGGCATTTGGTTCTGTAGGTATGTGAGCCCAGGTGCGAGCCGTCCTCTCTCCAGGCCTCTGCGATCAGCTCCTGCACAGGCAGTTTATGGACAGTTGGATCTCTCCTCTCCTTCCCTGCTCTGTGTGTCTGTTCATCTCCTCTTCCTGAAGATTCCCACAATCGCTGATTCCCACACATGCAAAGTCTGCTTGAACTTTTCAAGTGATATCACCGAAGGCTGATAGAGAAGCAGAAATGTCAGATGGCAAAGAGGCAATTAAGTTCCAAGACAACTTCAATGATTTGTGTTTTAAACGGTCGATTTATCTACCCCTCAGTATGGAGTCCATTTCCACTAACTCCAACAATTGCCTGACACAAAGCAACTAAAGAAAAACCTCCAGCAACCTCGGCTGGAAATAGATGGCCAGTGCCGGCGAGAACCGCCTGCATTTGTTCCATCCAATTGTTCTCAACGATGGCAAAAAGTCATTAAAAATGCACTTAAGAGTCTAGCTTAATATTGATCAATGACAGGGTTATGCTTGATGTCGGACCTTGAGAGAGAAGAACTGCGAGATGAACCCAAATGATTAGTTTCTGATGGATTATTAGAGAAAGCATTGTCATAATTTTCCAGACAGTTGGATCAATGATGTCAACTACAACCATCCCAGGTTTTGAATGATGACTCAGATTTGGGAGTTCTGGGTTAATGGATGGGGAGACAGCCATGTTCCCACTAATGGATCCCATGGAAACACCCAATGTGGGCCAAAGGAAGCTCCTACTGTAAAACTCCTAGAGACAAAAGCAATAACCCACCTTCCCTGATGTGGAATCCTTTGTCACTGTTGTTTCTTGGTGGATGGCATGGCCTCCAATATGTGTTTCAAAACGAGAATGGTGACAGTACCCAGATCATTCAAAAAAAAGCATGTCTACCTGAAGTGGGCATTGATGGAGGAGCCCTGAGTGAAGCAGTAGAGATGCTCTGGGCATCAAAGTTCTCAAAACAGAGGCTGGCCTGGAAGGCCTCCCTTCTTCATGCTCCCCGTCACAGCTGCAAATTTGAACTTGAACCATTCCCCCTACCCCCAGATGAGCCCCTCATCTCTATAGCCCCCCAGGTTGACCCTTTCTTTCACACGGTCACAGAAGATGTCCACCCACCATGGAAACCTGGTTAAGGCACCCTCTCCACACCTTCACTGTCACTCACTGAAAATATCTGCTTAGTGCATACAAGGAATGGAGTGCTAGTCCTCTCATTCACAGACCGGCTGTCACAGAGCCCCGAGAGCAGTGGTGCTCAACCTTTCTCATGCCGTGACCCTGCAGTACAGCTCCTCACATGGTGGCGCCCCGCAACCATAAAAGGATTTTCATTGCCACTTCCTGTCATGTTACTACTGTTATGAATCGGAAAACCCTTGTGAGAGGGTGATTGGACACCCTCACAGGGGTGGTGACCCCCAGGATGAGAACCTCTGCCCTGGACAATGAAATGATCCTCTGTGCTGGAGTAGACCTGGGTTCCACAGAGCCTTCAATGACTGTCATTATGATTTTTGGGGTGTTGCTGGGTGGATTCAAACCTTCGACTTTTCAGTCAATGTGTTCACCATCGGTCCTACTCTGGAATTTCAATACATAAGCAGCTCCCTGCTTGCTGAAGGGTGAGTGTGGGCATCTTAGCACAGGCTTTCTGTGAGATCTTTCTGGTGACACTACTCTGTGTGCTTTGCATTTCTCCCCTTTGGACTTTTCCTCTGCTTCTCAAGGTGTCTCACAGCCATTCACATCCTTTGTGTCCAGCCCAAGATGTCCTGCCCTGTCTCAGCATGGTGGATTCCAATTGTACTGTGCCTCCAGACCCTTTCTGAAGAATAGGATGGTGTGACATCATCACTATTACATCATGCCACTTGGCATGTCCCTTATGCCACCCACATGCTCCTGGAATGCTCTCAGACAGCTCATCAGGACCACAAGGGAGAAGCAGAACCCATGTGTAGAGCACTGTTGGTGACCTGCCCGTGGACTTTGATTCTAGAACTGAGGCTCTGAAAATTTGGAGCTCTCTCCTTAGACACCATACTTTCTAGCCCCAGCATGTCCTGTCACACCCACAAACCTCCCAAACATGCCCTTGACACCCCTGGCAAATGGACTCACCAGATATTCTGATCACACCATGGGTCTGCTGAGGAAATCAGTGGTCATTGGCTCCTTCTCACGGCACCCATTTGTGTCAAGATAGAACTTGAGTCAAGAAAGACTCTTGTGTTGAGATTCCAGGAGGTTTGGGTGGCTATTTTTATTTTTTGGAAGTATTTTTGCCAGATTTCTCCCCCCAGATGCAACTGGGTGGATTTGTGCCTCATGCTTATCTGTTAGCAGACAAACTCCTTAATTAAAAGAAAGCTTGAGTCCTGGTGTAATGGGGCTCTGCGATTTTGATACCCCAACAAGCACATACATGCAATCGTTATTTCCCACACCTGACCGGATCTTGCTCCCACGTTGGTTTTGTCGCTGATTCGAGTTTAGAAAAAGGAGAAGAGTGCAAGGAGAAGTGCTTGCTTACAACAACAACAACGACAACAACAGGCTTCTGTCTTCATTTAGCAATGTTTCTTTGGACTTGATACTGACTTTCAAAATCTAAATCTGCTAGGAAGCCTAACCACAGACGTGTCTTCTGGCCCTGTTGTTCTCACACCTCCTTCTCTAAGGAGTTTCAGGTGATCTTCCCTAATGAATTAGAGGTTCAGAACCCACAACCAGCTATTATCACCGTGACCTATCACTTTGACAGGACAGTGCAGGAGAAAGACCATAATTCCATACTCTCTGTACATTGATCCACCGAGGTCTGGCATTGACTTACATGTGATGTCAAGTTGAGGAGTCTACCTACTACCCATGGACAAAAGATGACTAGGTCCCTCACTTTATGGTCACTGGTGACCATGTGGCAAGCTTGTTCTTCCCTCCACCCTCAGGTTCCATCCAGTTGGTTTCAACCTATGGTGACCTCATATCCAACGCTGCAGCACCCAACACCATCTGGACAACCATTGCTGTTTGAGTTCATTGTCGGAGCCGCTCTGTTCATCCAGCTCATGTTCTTCCTTGTTTTGCCACCTCTCGATTTTACTCAGCATGACGATCTTTCCTGTGGGCAATATGTACTTGAGATGAAGTCTTGTTTCCTTGCTTCTTAGAAACTGTCATTGGGAAATGAGATCTTGGTGATAGAATAAGAAAGTGAAGAGCACATGATAGACGTTTGTACCATCACCAACCAGTTTATAGCAAATACCTTGAAAAAATAACAGCAAGGGTGAACATGCATGTGCAGTTCCCCAGATGGAATATACAGACATCAAATTGACGACCCTGTGGAATGAAATGAGGGGGAAGTTCAAGAAACACTCTAGCTGCACTTCTTCCCAAATAGATTTGCTCATTCTTCTGCTAGTCTGCGTATTTTCAATATCCTTTGCCAGCGACATAATTCAAAGCCTTCAATGATCTGACAGTTAATAACAGGACTTTGTTTGCCCTGATGATAGCATCAGAGATGATGGATTTAATGACTGTGGTATTAGATAGTCTCACAATTTGACCAATACATAGGATCAGGATCAATGCATAAAAAATTGTAGTTGTCAGGGATCGCCAATCAATTCTTGTCAAGAAATCAAGACGCATTGCACTCAGCACATGTGCTGCTCAAGACCTCTGTCAAAGTGTTAAAGAGTGTAGATGTCACTTTGAGAATTAGAGTGTGCTTGACCCAAGCCGTGGTATTCTTAATCACTTCATATCCATCTTAAAGCTGGGTGATTCCTCAGGAAGACTAAAGAAGAACTGATACACTTGAATTCTGGCTTTAGCAAAGCACATTGACTATACCATGGGTGACCAGAAAAATGATCAGACATGTCTTGGAAGTGTGTGTGTAAGAAGCAAGTATGATGAGATTTCATCTCAGGTACTTTAGGTGAGTTATCTGGAGAGACCCGCCACTGGACAGGAACATCATGCTTGGTAAACGGGAGGGAAAACAGAAAAGAGGAAGGCCCTTGAGGACAGGGATGGACACAGTGGCGGCAATGATGGCCTCAGGGATAACAATTATGGTGGTGTAAGACTGAACAATTCTTCATTTTGTTGTACAAAGGGGGTCACTACAAGCCGGGATGGACTGATTAGCACCTAGTCCACACTCCTGGCCACCTTACACATACCAGGAAGAAGCATTGCCCGGTCTCGCGCCATCTCCATGATCATTGATTAGGATGCATGAGCTCACCTTCGCAGTCACTGAGTGTTGGAGTGCTCGCCACCCTGTCCATCCAGCACTGCCTGTTGCAATCACTGCACTCTTCACTTGTTGAGTTTTAAAATGATATCGTCACTTTGTTTTTCCTAGTCTCTCTTCATGTGGAGCTACTATGTAGGGATCCTGGATAATTACATTGGGGCGGGGGGTGGGGGGTGTTGGTGGTGTTTGAAATATTCTGAGAGTCGTATCTGATCTACTGTAATCACTGATTTGAAACTGGTTCACAGGATCATTGGCAATCCTCCCCAAAATAACAGTGTTGGAGAAATGGAAAGCAGTGTTCCAATTTCACCGATAGCTGGGGACTGTTCAATAAGTGCTGGTTTTTATGACTGAAGTTCCCTATACCTACTGTGCTCTGGGTCTTTTGTGGTGTCGTCCTTGCCTACTCTCACACACATCCACCAGTCCCTCTACACCATTTATTCGGCGGGTCTGGTTAGTGCACACCCAAGACCCACCTCATGCTCTGCCTAGCTCTGGGTGCTGGGGAATCCAAAGAGAATGCAGCTTCTGTCCCACTGGCTCCAGGCCACTTTCACATACCTGCTTTGAGCCAATTTCCCCTTGCCGCCCTTTCTCACCTTCCTCTCAGTCCTTTCTGTGGTCTCCTTGAGTTCCATTTCCGATCCCCTGCCCATTAGAGCATCAATCAAGAAACAGCGGCTTCTGATTGCTGATCGCTACACCCTGTGCAGGTCTCCACAGAGGACGGATGTAGAGAAGAGATTCGATTACCGTCAATGGCTTGACCAAACTTTCCACAGGAACTCTTGTATCCTGACTAATGAATCCTCGAGTTTGAAAAATAATCCTGAAGAGTGACTGCACATCAAAATGATAGGCAGTTATAGGCACTCAATGGATATTTGCTACATTTAATGGAATTGAATTTCCTACGAGCAGAGCATTTTCTCTATCAAATATCCAATATTTCCTGGCCGTGTACAATAGAGGATGCGGCATCCATCTCTTTGAGTTTGGAGCCAAAGACAGACACAGTTTGTTAACCCCCTCCAAAAACAGCTTCGGGAAATGAAGTTTCATGAAAAGGAATTTGGATATTTCAGTTAGAAGAGGATATTTGTAAAGGCTCTTTCTTGTCTAATATAAAGACAGAAACAGCCTGGGTTTTTAACTAACCTCAAAATGTGCTTATTTAAGTCTTTTGATCTTGTTTGCAGGGACAGACCTGTTTCTCCACTTAAGAGCCCAACAGAGGGGACCAGAGGTTAAAGTGGTGATGGACTTACCTGTCAGGGAAGATCCCTGTGGTCATACAAAATCCTGTCCAGACCTTGGCTTCCATCCTGCCTCCGAGGGAATTTAGTGAGAGAAAATGTAGCGACTCCGTGTGGGGTGCAGACCCCTTGAGCCGCGGTGGTGTGAGTAAAACAAGCAACCTCTTTTCTAGCTTTCAGGTGGTCTTGGTAAGCACGGTTGTAAATGAGTGCTGGTACAAGCACACAGGAGAGGAAGACCATTTGCCTGACCCAGAACTTCCAGAGTGTTGTGCAGGGTTGCCAGAGAAAAATACAGCATCTGCAGTTACCTTTCAGAGTCAGATCAACAACAAATGTCTTTTTTTAGTATGAACACGTCCTGAATATTTTATTCTCACCTGCCGCCAGTGCCATCCCTCACTGACAGTTGTGTACCTTACAGGCTAGAATGCTCGTCTTGTTCAATCCCTTTGGGAAAGCCATCGGGCATCTGCAAGCAGAAGCTCTTAGGTATTGACCACCTCCCACACCATCAGCCCTTTAAACTGGAAAGGAGGGCATTTTCTCTGTAGTCCAACTCACAAGGCTGTCGTGAAGATCAAAGGGGAGAGGGGGAAGTTTGTGTTTCTGCAGAATCATCATGTAGTCACTCATGCCCACTTTCTTCTATTCACTGACCTGTTTATCCATTGGTTCTTCCTTCCTTTTGTCTACCCTTCCTTCTCTTTTCCTCCTTTGATGCGTTTCTTTCACCCTTCCATGCATCTGTCTTCTATTCATTCATCTGTCCATTTGTTTTTCTCCCTTCTTCTCCCCCTCCGTTACTTCCTCCCTTCCCCTCTCTCTCCTGTTCTTCTGTCCTCCCATAAGTCCTTCCTCCTCATCCTCCCTTCTTTCTCCCTCACTGTTTCCTTCATGTCCACCCTTCATTCATTCACCTGTTTATTTATCTATTCCTTCATCTGTCTATACATTAGTGCAGTCATCCTTCCTTGCATCCCCTGTGTCTCCTCACAGCCCCCTGTATCACCACTTCCTCTGATTCTTCCTTCCTTTTTTTGTGTGTGTTGTTTTTTTTGTGAGGGGCATCACTGCCCTCTGGTGGTCGTGGGTGCTACCCAGTGCTGCTCCTGAGAGCTGCCACTGGATTTGAACCGCCAAGCCCGCAGGCTGCAATCCCGCACTCAACCACTTACACCACTGGGGCTCAGCCCTGATTCTTCCTTCCTTATTTCCCTCCCTTCCTCATTGATTTCTTCACTCCCCTCATCCATCTTTCTTTGTTTATATTCCTCCATCCATCCATCTGTCCAGAATGTTACTCTTCTTTCCAGTCATCACCAATTATCCATGACCAGGAGCAACCCAAGGCGCAGTCCTTGTTGCAGATGCTAAATTTCGTTAACACATACTGATCCACTGCCCTATTGGGAAAGGCACAAAACAAGTGTCCTGCACTGACAAAAATAAGAAGAAATGAACACAACACAGGTGCCCTGACCAGAATCACTTTATTGGCTGATAACAATCCTAGGTACCTCTCTCTTCAGAAAACTTTCCTCTGGAAGGGTGACCAGAAGCCACCTTATCTTCTACTCCCTGTCCATCATGCAGACCTCAGAAAACTAAATTCCAGCAACTCAGCCTCAAGGCAAAACAGACCCAGAAGTGCAGACTGCTCTCCAGAGATTTCCTGGAGATTAAGTTCAAACTTAGGGTTTTGCCTTGTTAAATATTAATTATAGACACCCACCTCCATCCCAAACTTATATGCTGTAAATCCTAACCCCTATACTTGGACCAGCATTGGGCATTTTAATGAAAAAATCACAAGGTGTACTCTGTAGGACATTATGCTGACTAAAGCAGCAGGACAATGAAACATAGAAAGACCCTAGACAAGATGGACTGACCCAGCAGCTGCATGGATGGATTCAGACTGTGAGAATGTTTTTGAGGATGGTGCTGGAGCAAGCAGGGTCTCCTTCTGTCATAGCAACACGGGGTTGCTATGAGCAGGAACCAACTCCATCCCACCTAGCAGCAGCCGTATACTTGTGGGCTACTGTTTGTCTGTCAGTTTGTTGTACTGTGGTAAGTTGTATGTTGCTGTGGTGTTGGAAGCAGTGTCACTGGTGTTTGGAATACCTGTGAGGTCACCCAATGTGGAAGAGAGTACTGGAAATCACGTGGACTGTTAGAAGGGACAAAATGATTCATGTTGGAAGAAGTAAGTTGATGTTAAACTTACTTAGAGGCAAGTGTGTAAAGACTTTGCCTCACTTTGAAAATGACAGGAGAGACTAGTGCCTGGAGAAAGGCATCATGTTTGCTAAAGTGGGGGCATGGGGGCAAAGAAGGGGAGGAAGGCCCTCAATGGGATGAACTGACTTGCTAGCCCCATCCATGGACTTAGGCATTTGAACAGTTGGGCGGATGGTGTGGGCCCGGGCAGTATTACATCCTGGTGGCCTTCGGGTCACTATGGATTAGAGATAATTCAATGGCAGCTGACAAGTACAGCATCAGGGTCAGTCACAGTGAACAGATTCCAGCAGAGAGTGCAGGCCAAGAACAGACAACGGAGAAGAAAGAGACTGTTCAGTTCTGAGGAATTAGCCTCATGCATAGCATCAAAGCATTGTCAGATAATGAAAAACTCATGAATTGAACAGCATGCTGTCAGAGATAGCACCAAAGATAACACACATACATCCCAGTGAGAAGGCACTACAAATATGACAGGGAAAGTACTGTCTTCCCAAAGTAGAACCAACCATGATAATGTAGTGGGGGAGAGCTTGCAGGAGTAAAGCTTTTGGGACCTTAATTTGCTCAAAATGAGAAGGAACAGCTGCAAACATCAATTAATAATCATAACTAGTAATGCACAAAATATGAATCTAGGAAAACTGGAAGTTGTCAAAGATGAAATGAAACTCATAAAGATCATTACTTTGTACACTATCAGTTATGATTATTAATTGATGTCTGTGAGTGTTAGTGAGCTGACATGAATTACTAATGGGAATTTTGAGTCTGAAAATCAAGTGATTTACTATGGTGGGAAAGAGAGGCTCTAGTTAAATGATGTTGCATACATCATTAAAAAATAAATTTCAAGGTCTGTTTTGAAGTACAATGCCATCTGTGATAGGATGACATCTATCCACATATTAGAAAATTCAATCAATACAGCTATTATTCAAATTTACTCACCAAACACTAAAGCTGGTGATGTAAAAAATGAAGAATACTACTAATGTCTTCAATCAAGAACATAGCAAATAATGAGACCTTATGATACCTTGATTGTTATTGGCCCTTGGAATGCAAAAGTTGGAAATAAAGATGAAGAAATAGCAGTTGGAATTTATAGTCTTGGTGCTAGAGACAACCTTAGAGATTGCCTGTTAGGCCTTTTCAAGACCACGGGCTTCTATTGCTGTTAAACAAAAAGTAGCAAAAACAAAAGGCAGAAATGAAGCAAACGAGCTGAAGAGAACATTACAAAGGACAGATCTGGAAGACAAAGTGAAACACTGTCGTGAAACAAGGAAAGACCTAGAATTAGAATACCAGAAAGGAATAATATACTCAGCATATTTTAAATGGATAAAACTCAAGAAAAGAAATCAAGCCTCAAGGTGCAAAGTCTTGAAAAAGGAATCTGTGAGCAAAATACTGAACAAAGTGGGAAGCATCCAAAGAAGATGGAAAAAATACACAGAGCCGCCGTACTCAAAGGAAATGGCCTACATCCAACCACTTCAGGAAGTAGCATATGAGCAAGAGCTAGGAGTCGTGAAGGGAGTTTATTGTCCACTAAAAGCACGTGCCCCCCAAAAGGGCAGGGGTTGATGGAAAACGAAGCAAAACATTTCAAAAGCTGAAGAAGCATTGGAAGTACCCACTTGCCTAAGCCAGGAAATTCGGAAGACAGCAAGTTGTCCAACTGACTGGATGAGATCCATGTTTGTGCCCATTCCAAAGAGAGATGCACAAACAATAGAGCAATGTCATGACTACAATATTCAGGCAAAATTTAGCCGAACACCATCCAACCATGATTACAGTAGCACATCGCCAGGGAGATGCCCGAGGGTCAGATGGGATACAGACAAGGACAGGAAACGATATCCTCAATGAGACGCATAGATGCAGTGGCTAATCATCAGGGGCTAATGCGTCCAATCATCAGGAGCCTTCCGAGGATGGCCCAGGAGCTGGCTGTGGTTCGTTCTGTTGTACACAGGATCGCTGTGACTCAGAACCAGCTTGAGGACACGTCACAGCAAACAGCATCGTGCTTGTGGGAAAGCCTTGGTGGACGGTACTCAAAGCGCTTGGCTGATGACCATAAGGTCAAGGGTTCAAGCCTACCAACCACGCCGTGGGAGAAAGAGGAAGCAGCATGCCTCTGTAAGGATTCAAAATTGGTGTCATAAAGTGGATTCTGAATCGTGGAGGCCCTATTGATGGTTTAAATGCTGCAAATCTTCATGGAAGCAGATAGCCTCATTTTATTCCCATGGAACAGCTACTGGATTTGAACTGCCCAACTATACATCGGCAGTCCAGTGCCTACCCAACAGGTTGCAGCCCAGGGAGCAGTTCTACCTTGTCTCGTGGGTTTGCTCTGAGTTGGAGTACACGTAGCAACAAAGATTCTCCCCCCACTTTTTTAAATCCTGTGGCTATAACCCAACTTGGAAACAGGACTCTCTTTCTATGTCAATGAAGTTATAGTAGTTTGGGATATGTTTCAGTCAATCGTTTCTTGAGATTTACAAAGTACAGACTAAACATATAGAATCAAACCCAAACCCAAGTCCCTGCCATAGAGGCGATGCTGACTATCAGAGACCCTGCAGACCCTGTGTGTGTAGAATTCCAAGACTGTCCTCCTCCCCAGAGCAGAAAGCGCCATCCTTCTTCCAAGGGGCTACTGTGAGCTCAAACTGGCAACCGCATGGTTAGCAGCCCAATGTGTAACTGCTGCGCCACCAGGCCCTGAGCACACGGGAGGAAGCACAGATGGGAACTGACCCCATGTAGGGAGCATCAAGGAACGAAGGAGAAGCTGAAAAGACATAGGGCATCCCCTCCACCATCACCCCCACCAGCTCCTTGAGTTCAGATTGTGGGGAAAAGAAAGATGCTTGTGAAAGCCACCTCTTGTGGTAATTCTGTCCCTAGAACACAAAGGAACAAGGGCCCTGTTCAGACAAGCGTCCTTCTCAGACTCATTCCCATCTCAAGGAAAGGCGTAAAGCAGTGGTTTTTCCCACCTTCTTATTGCTGCGACCCTTTAATACGTTTCCTGTGTTTTCCCGAACTCCAGGTTGAGAAACACTGCCTTAGAGGTAAGAATGGGCAGACTTTGTGTCACATATTCTTGGGACATGGGGTCAGGAGAGATCAGTCCCTGGGGAAGGACACTGTGTTGAGTAAAGTAGGGGGTGGAGGTCCTCAATGAGATGAATTGACATCATTGCTACAACAATGACTCAGGCAGAAGAAGGCTTGTGAGGCTGGCACAGGACCAGGCAGGGTTTCCTTCTGTTGGGCACAGAACTGACTCGAAGTGGACACCGAACAAGAACAACCACCAGCCTTTATGAGAGTGACAGCCTCCTCTCTTGCGCACAACACAGCTAGTTGTTTAATACTGCTGACCCTGTGATTAGCAGCCTAATGAATAGCCACTAAGTCACCAGGGATCTTTGAGCAAAGTGCGGCACTCAGTTTCCCTTTCAGTCAGCGATTCTTACTCTGTGGGTCTCGACTCCTCTGGGGGTTGAACAACCCTTTCACAGGGGTCACCTAATTCATAGCAGTAGCAAAATTACAGTTAAGGTTGGGGGTCACCACCACATGAGGAACTGTGTTAAGGGGGTGGGCATTAGGAAGGTTGAGAATCACTGCGCTACAGAGACAGACTAAACCTTAGGGTCTCTGTGGGTCAAAGCAACTCAATGCCAGTGAGTTTAGTTTGGATGTTGACCCAGCTGCAAGGCTCAGCATTTAGTTTTTTTTTTTCTTTCCATTTTCAAATAGGAGTCCTCTGTTGTCTCATTGTGTTTTTATTCAATTATCCAAATCAGAAAGCTTGGAGTTTAGGCAAGATTCCATGGCAGGTCAGGTGAACCCAGAAGATCTGAGCCTCTGACCCAAAGAATATTTTTTTCTCACATGGTTTGAGCGGTAGGTTGATTATGCCAACCTGGCCAACAGGAGCGTGTGGGATTAAAGGTCACAGCTTGCTTGGAGGGCAAAGAGATAAATGGCTCTGTTAGTCCGAGTCCCCTCTCTTTCTGACTCTCTGGTGATCAGCGCATGCTGGAGAAAGTGTGCTGCCGCAGCAGCTAGTTTTCTGCCTCAACCTGTGAGCTACAATATCTGTTGGTCAAGCTAACACATGGATCCTGTCGTTGGAGCTTGGGGCTCCTCAGAGGCCTGCTTTGCCACACTGCTGGTGTGTACATAGCTTGAGTTTGGGACTGCTGGATTCTGTCACTTGTCATTGCTTGCATCTGATATCCTAACTGGTCTGCTTCCCTATTCTCCCCAGTTACGCACTCTTGGTGACCCGCCCTGCTGCCTGCTACCTCTGGGTAGACTCTGCTTGCCTTGCCCCAGGAAGGGCTCTGGTGTCTGCTTCCCTGACCTTGGACCCAACAGCCCACATGAGTTGAAGGACTTCCAGTTTATTAACTGTTTAACGCAAGTGAGTTGAACTGAATCCTCTATACTACTGTGTGGTCTAATTCACTGTTATATTCTGTCTCGCTGTAGAAATGTGTCCTCATATATCTATAAAAAAAATCATAAGTGTGCTGGTTTTGTTTCTCTAGAGAACCCTGTCTAACACAGGCAGTTTGAGAAAGTGAAACTCGGTGAGCCATGTTAGGGGCGGGGGCGGAGGAGGAGGCAGCAGGAGGAACGGGAGCTATTCAGCCTTCTCTGCAGTGTCTTCCCAGTCTATGAACTCAGTTCCTTGGTCCTATTTCATCTGCAGCCAGTGCCTTATCCCTACGAATGTTTTACCACCAACCAGCCAGCCCTGGGTGGCTTTGGAAGGAGACAATGGGCCATGAATCCTGGGCTCCCAGTGAATGGAGCTATTGAAATACAAGGCTTTATTCTGCTAATGGATTTGAAGCACACATTTTTCTTAACACAAACTGTTCTCCAAAAGACTTTTAAACATCTGCATTTCTCAATGGGACAAAGGATAAGAGCTCAGAGGCAGTGTTTAAACACACACACACACACACACACACACACAATGACACAAGGAGACCACTACAGAATCCAAGTCTATAGCCACCAGCCACCCGGAGAATTGTTAGGATCTGGGGCATCAAATCCCCTTGCACAGTGTCCTTATGAACCACAAAACCACGGAACACTTCCTGGTCCTGCGCCACAACTCATTGCTGAGGCCAGAATGTCAATCCATCTCTTCAGAGTCATTCTTTTTTTTTTTTTTCTTCCCCATGGGCCTTCCCTCGTTTTCAGAATGAAGGCCTTTGATTGCTATTGCAGAGGGATTTCTGCCATGCCGGTGGAGTGCTGGCTGGATGGAAACTGAGAAGTCGATGGGAGCTTTGGACTAGATGAGTTATCAGATCAGTGTAATCAAGACAAACCCTCCATGAGAAGGATCAACCTCAGGGACTTAACTAGTGTAATGATCCTGAACATGGCCTAGGGACTGACACCACTTTACTCACCTGTGCCAACTAACGCTAACAAATGTCAAACAGTCCATTGTATAATTCAACCACACGTTGTTTCAGCATCCCACTATTGGCGGACATTGGTAGCCTGTGTTCATCAGGCAGCATGGGACTACGTGCTGTTTTTATGATCCTGTTTCTCTGCCAAGTGCCCTGGAGTCTGCTCCAACCCATAGCCTGGTTCTCTCGGAGAGCAACATGCCAGAACAAGCATCTGTATCCAACAGGCAAGCCCACAGCCACTGAGAAGATTCTGACTCAGTGATCCCATAGGACAGAGAAGGGCTTCTCCAACCGTTGGTCTTTATCGGAGCACCAACTCTCATCTTTCACCATGGAGTGGCTGGTGGGTTTTCCATGTTTAGCAGGCCAAAGATTAACCAACGACATCATGCAGAGGAACTTATTAGAAGAAAATGCCTCTCGATCATCGTGAAGCTATGCCTGATGCAATTTTGAGTGCTGACAAGTCCCAAATATCTGTGTCAAGCCACGGACTGAAGATCTCCCATGTTTACATGGAAGATATCCTATGTGAATCCAAGAATTGCAGGCCAGGTGGCAGACTAGAGACAGCTGCAGACTTGTGTGCCCCAAACAAGGAGGGTGATTAAGAGAGGGCAGAGTAGAGAGAAGGTTAGTTTTGTCAGACTATCCATCATATACAGAGAAGCAGGCCAGATCTCTCAAGGAAAGCCCCTTTCCACTGACAGACCATTCATATCAGATCATAAAAATAGAAGATGATTACACAGTGTCTGCCAAACCCCTGAGAATCAACATCATAGAGCAAAGTTGACACATAGCAGACTAGCTGTTTATGCTCTCACTCCTACTGTAACAAAAAATCTTTGCATGCATCTGTCTAGACATTTCTGCTGGGTATACATCAGAGAGGACCAGTTGTACCATCGGCATTCAGTGTAGGTGCATCTTCAGTAGAGACGGTTCAATAGTCTTCTAAATGCCCTGGAACAATGCAGAAGAATTTTGCTAGCAGGGCTCCTATAGTCCCAGGTGTTCTGTATCCCTGCCAATGCTTGGTGTTGTCAGATCCTCTTAGTTTTATATATTCATATGAGTATATAATGATGTCTCATGGTAGTGTTAATATGCCTTCTCTTAATTAGTAGCGCATGTGAGCATCGCTTCATGTGCTCATTAGCCTTTAGGATATCTTCTTTTTCTGAAACACCTCTTCAGGTCTCTTGCTATCTGTAAAAAAAAAAACCTCTAAATTCAGGTGGGATATACCATATAAACTTGTGTATAAGCCAAAATTTCCGGTACATCTTTAATTCCACTTTTGTGGTAAAATTGGGTGCCTGGACGATAGTCAGGTTGGTGTATACTAGAGAATATGGTACTCAAAGCTGTAATTTGTCTCCCATGGACCTGTTTGAATTTTCCGCAGCTTCAACTTGAATCTGCACGTTAACAATCAATGGTCTGCTGCATGGTTGGTTCCTGGCTTTTTCTGCTTGATGATACTGAGTTTCTGTATCATTTCATCTGTCATTAACACAGACGCAGTGAATTTGATTTCTGTGTATTTCCTCTTTTGTGGTCCACATGTATCCTTACCATTAATGCTGTTGAAAAGTGACATTTCCCATGAATAAGTTGTTGTTTTTGCAGATTTCCATCATGTGATCTCCCATGCTGTTTTTAATAACATGGCTATAATTGCCCACCTATTGATACCTCCTTCTTTGCCAACTTTTATATC
This sequence comes from Nesogale talazaci, assembly GCA_004026705.1. Taxonomy (NCBI): domain Eukaryota; kingdom Metazoa; phylum Chordata; class Mammalia; order Afrosoricida; family Tenrecidae; genus Nesogale; species Nesogale talazaci. The sequence goes on along the minus strand of PVJH01005980.1, from coordinate 78,932 downwards.
CATGTCACTAGCAACTATCCTTGCATCTTTACTGCAAGATAGACAACCAACAAAAAGTCCTTCCTCTGTAAATCCTCATTCCCGACGTCATGTGATTGCCTAGTTCAAAACTGACAAGAGCAGACCATTTCAATTCTCTAAGGCCTAGGATATATATGTTCAGAACTTCACAATTCAATGTTTTCATTTTAATGGATGTTAGTAGATGTTTCTTTTCATTTTGAGTCATGGCACATCAAAGTCACCCAGGCTATATTAAATCCAAACCATTAATCCAAATCTATGTTGAGCAGAGAACTCTTCCTTAGCCACATTATCAGACAATGTTGTGCTGCTTTCCTAATATTCTGATTGACCATGTGTGGCGATTATGTACTGGATGTCAATTTTATGATTGGAAGCCTAGGGGTGGAGTCTAGCCTGTCAATCTAGAGATAGTCAATGAGACCTCTGTGGGAATGGCCTTCTCTGAGAATTCTGGGAAGTCTTGTGATATTTCCCTCGTGAAGATGAGAGACCATCTCCCTAGTTGTTGGGAGACATTCAACTGACAAGACAAGATGGCAGCATCCGAGGAACTGGAGCAGCCGGAGGAGAAGCCACACAGCCTTACCTCTGAACCTGGAGGAGCCACAGCTGCCAGCACTGAGATACTTTTGTTGTTTCTACTGCCCCCAGAAACACAAGACTTTGCACCCACTGGCCTATGACTTCATGAGTTGGAAGGCGGCTTTATGGACTGGAGTGGGACATATGGGCTAACATCAGACTTGTGACTGGACTGGGTTGGGATGCTTTCTCAATGTTCCATTCCTCATATAAATAAACCTTTCCCTTATTTATATCCATATGTGTGTCTATGAATTTGTTTCTCTAGTCTACCCGGACTGACACACCATTGTTTTAGACACAGATCACCAGATCCTCCTTGGTCTGTCTTAGTCTAGAAGCTTCCCTGACACCTCTCCACCATCACCTGAGGGTGTTTCCAATAACATAGCTTGATCGCGGGATAACATCACAACACATCAGCCACCATAGTGTGACAAAATGACAGGTGAAAGGTGTCTGAAGTAAGATACCACCCTTGAATTAGCCTTACAAAAATTTAAGTATAAAATGTCTTATTTTAAAAAATAGCAAAAAAAAATCACCATATATATCGAGGCCAAAAAGAAAAGCTGAGGGTGGAGGGAGACCAAAAGCAAGCAAACAAAACAAACAAAACATTAGAATAGAAACAAGTCTACAGAATTTGCTGAGTTACCTATATTCATGTGCGAAATGATTGAAATGATCAAATAATGTAAAATCTATTACAAATAGTTATAAAAATACCTTAAAGCTAAACAAAAATAATATAGTAATCATATAAATGAAACACTTGATAGATCGGTTTGGAAGCAGAAGAGGCAGAGCTTAAGAGAGTATTAGCAGGATGAGACCAGTAAAAAGTGCAGCCTAAATACATGAATAAATTCACCCCTACATAAAATCAATGGGAAAAAAATCTGGCAATAAATGGGAAGGACCAACATTTTCAGGTCTCTGGAAATTATCCAAAGGTCTGCAGTAACTCAGGGAACATTTATTCACAAAACCAATGACTGCATTCTGAGTGGTGGGCTTAGTGACAGTGTAACCTAACCGGCTCCCAGCACTGCACTAGCCCCTCAAGCTTGTTGACAGCCTTAAATAATAACAGCATGCTTTCCCAGTATCCAGGGAATCGAATGAAGCTGGGGTCCTTTTAACGCCGTATTATCAAACCAGTGCCATCATTTAACCTGTTGGATGGATTCCTATACAGGAAGTCATTCAGTGAGGCTGACTTTGGGCTCACTTCCCCTGGATGGGCATTTGTAAAAAACATAATAGACGATGAAACAAAAAACAACTACAGACAAGTGTTTTAACCTTGCCTCTTTCACACACATGGTTTTTTTGTTCGCATTGGCTTTGTAAATGTTTTCACTTGAGAAAGTAGCTTGTCCATCAGGTTTTTGTTGCTACTCTAATCCATCGCCATACCTCGAATAGCATCAGACAACACATATGAATCTTCTTCAAGGTCTGGAAGCCATGCTTGTGAAAAGAGGGTGCTGCCAGGGCTCTCTTCTTCCTGGGAGGAATTTCTTTCATGGACCCTCTCAGCTGCCTGCATTCCTTGCCTTGAGGTCCCTCCTTCTCTTTCACACAACGTCTTCCTTCCATGTCCATGCCTTCTGGACCGGCTGACTTTGTTGCATCCCTGCCTCAAAATTGGAGGAAGGCAGATGAAGGACCTGTGATGTGAACATGTCTCCACTTTGCTTGTTGGAAGTCAGGGGGACTTGAAGTCCTTGCGGATGAAGATCAAGGACCACAGTCTTCTGTATCGATCACACCTGAACATACAGGAAAACAGAACCCTGAACACCTGAGCGAGCACACAAGATCACAATGTCCAGAGTAAATATTGATGTTGGGAAGAATTTTATTTCACTTGGATCCTCAATCAATGCTCATGGAAATAATATTCAAGGAATCAGATGATGGGTTATCTTGGGCAAATATGTCACAGAAGACCCTTGTAAAGGGTTAAAGAGCAAATAGGTCACTTGGAGGGTGAAGGTGCCCCTGGCCAAATCCATTACATTTCCTGTCACCTCATAATGCTGGTGAAGGCTGGAATAGAAACAAGAACGTTTGGGGATGAATCAATGCATTTGGGATGTGCCACTGAAGAAGAGTACTAAAACTATGAACAACAAAAAATTCTGGACTTCCAGAAGAATAAACAAATCTATTTGGGAAGAAGGATGGTCCGACTGTTCCTGAAAAGTGAGGCTGGCAAGCCTTTATTTTGGGTATTTGAACATGTTACCAGGAGAGACTGGTCCCTGGAGAACATGAAGCGTGATAGAAAGTCAGCAAAAAATGAAGAGAACCTTTAGGGATATGGAATGGCACTGCGCCTATGAAAACGGGCTGAAACAGCCAACAGCAAGAGGCTGGCTCAGTCCTTTGTTCTGTTGTGCACGGGGTCACTGGGAGGCAGAACGGAGAAGCTGGCACCTATCCAACAGGACACTGAGAGTGAAGTAGGAAGTCCACGCTTCACTGAAGATGCAGTGGGAAGCAAGGCACATGGGACCCCATGCAAGGTGGGTCGTCCTGATGGATTATCCAATGTCCCAGGCAAAGGAACAATATGCTTTGGCATCAGAAGGGCCTATGCATCTCTGCCCTCCAAATTTGGGAGACAGCTAGATGACCAACCACCTGTTAACAAATCCAGATTTGCTGCCATTCCAAATAAAATTGGCTCAGGGTCATTGTGGCTACATGCCATTGACTTCCTTCCGACTCACAGGGACTCTGTACAACACAACGGGTCCTGCACCACCCTCACAATTGTTGTTGTTTGCCTTCACTGCATCCATCCAGCTCACCAAGGGTCTTGATTTTTTTTTCTGGCCTTCTACTTTACCAGTCATGGTGTCCTTTTCCAGGAATTGCATGTGCCTGATAACATGTCCAAAATCATGTGACCTAACAAATCATGGAAATTATCAAACAACATCATACATATCACACACAATGATTTTAGAATGTTTGCAAGAGTTTATAGACATGGAACTGTCAAGAATTTCAACCAGATTCTGAAGAAGGCATGGGAAGAGTGATGGCTAATGTCTGATGGGTCTTATCTGGTGCTGGTGCATACTAGAAAGATGGATGCCATGACTGTGAATGAAGACTGTGGTGTGTTCTGTTGTACCCGGGGTTGCTGTGCTTCTGAATTTAAAGGATACCACTGAACAACATTTTCCTTCAAAGAGATTTTGCTTCTGGCAACTCTTTTTACTTTGGGGCTTGTTTTAAGCTTGAAGTGAATACACGTGAGGTTGCGTGTTAGTGTTTGTAAATTCTGGTCAATGTTTGGCTTCTTTTTACTCTTCCTGCAGTGCTACAGGGAATCCAACAGAACACCCAGACTCTTTCTGGGGTGTTTGCATCTTTGAGGGATAGAACTTTGCCTGCCAAGCGCCTTACAGGCCAAGACATTCAAGCTCTTTCTGCAGTATTTGTCCCTCGGCTGACAGTGACAAACCCAAGATGCAGAGTCAAGGGGTCTGTGGCCAAGCTGGATCAGCCGTCTCGTGTCAGAGTGAAAACCAAGGTGTGTCATGAAGAATCACGGGGAGAGTAATGGGAGGATTCTAGGTGTTTCTCCAAAAAGGCCTTCTGCTATCACTTCAGCCCTTGACTTGCAAGCACCTCTTGGACAGGTCTTTCTGCCCTGTTCAACTGGAAGCATAGCGATCCTGTAGTTGGTAACGTTCTGTTTATTTGCAGACTTAGCTCCAGCAAAGTTCTTCTTGACCTATTTGGCCATTCCCTGGCCTCCAGTGGTCATAATTCTCAGATCCTTCAGGGCCATTGCCGTGTGTAATGTCAACCCTTAATGGACGTACTTCTCCCAACACACTTGTAATCCACAGAACAAGAGCTGCTTGATATGTGCCCATAGCACTAAGTCTTGCAGAGACAGTATCTGCATGTACACTATTTTATCACATACAGATTGCTTGTAAAGTATTATCTTATTTTGAGTCTCCTACTAAGGGACTGAGGCTGGCAAAGTAGACGCCATCCTTGGTATAAGCTTATGGACAATCTCATAAATAAAGAGATCAAATCTCAATGAGTGGTGAGTCCGGGTGGACTACAGAAGCAAATTAATAGACACTTATGTGTGTATAAGAAAGAGTTTTATATAATAGAATGATTGTCTATTGAGAAAACATCCTAACCCAGTTCAGATCAAAACTGTAGTCTGATATTCACCCAAATTTCCAATACCAATCTATAAATTCCTCTGCAGACTCACAAAACACATGCAATGGCCCCAAATTCAGGAAGATCACAGGCCAGTGGGTGGAAAGTCTTGTGGATGCAGTGGCAGTGGAAACATCTCAGCACTGGTATGTATCCGGACTCTGGATTTATCAGCACAGCTCCATGTGACTTGTCAATGGGAATGTCTCATAAGGAAACTAACAGAGTGTACAGGTCTGGCATCCAGGGACCTATTCATCTCCATAGTGCCTTCAAATGAGGTCATCAAGCAGCAACCTGACTGACAGGTTACACTCACCTCTTCATTCTTAACAGTCTCAAGTAGACAGCAGATTATATAAATACCGCAGTGGAGTTTAGTAACTTGCCCATGATTACAGGGCTGAGCAGCATCAGAGCTAGGACTAGAATGACTGTACTTTTCATTTTGCCACATGGGGTACCAGTGCCATCTAATCTTTATGAATGCCCTGATGGGAATATAAGAAAACCTTTTGTTCCTACATGTGCCCTTCCAGTAGTTTGGAGAAATCTTCCCTTTCTCACCGTGCGGGGGAATCCTCCCTTTCTTACAAGCAGTGGCCAGAGTTGTGCACACCTTTGACACTCATAACCTGGACACTGGGTAACGGCTGAGACACCAGTCCCTGTATTCAATTTAAGCAAAGCAGGAACTTCCAAAAATTAGAGGAAATTTGCAAGTCACCTTTCCCCCCGCTTTTCTTCCAAGTAAAAGGGATGCTTGTATTTGTGAAGAATTACGCCAGGATGCCGCTGGCAGCTTTTGTCAGATGACATGGAAACATCTGTCCCAATAAATATCCTCCTCACAGACTCATTTCCTGAGAACAGAAATCTCTCCTGGCAATCAGAGAGCAGGCCTGGTCAGGTGGCCTTCAATGGATGAGGGTTTTTCTCTGGGCCCCCTAGTTATACACTGGGGTCTAAAATTCAGGCTGAACTTTGGTCAAGAGACACTCTGCTTGGTCGGGAACCCAGATGCCTTGCATATACCAGGGTGAACTGTCCCATGATGCCTTGACCTGATGGGGTAGCATAGGCAGATGCCTTGAGGTTGAGGATCAGAGGTGCCTGTCTGATAATAGAGAGTGACTGCACAAAGGAGAGGCTTCCAGGGACTGTGCAGGGACTGTGCAAGGCATCTTGAATGTGTCCTCCTCTGGAACAGGTATAAATGGTGACCTGGTCAGTTTGCTGTGTCTTTGCTCTTGGGAAGGAAGTTTCATGCAGCTGAGGGAGGATGGCACAACAGTGACATGACATGATCCTGAAGAAGCCCACCCCGGGGAAGCAGTTCATAGCTCACACCTCCACTACTGCGACTCTGATTCTGAATATTGTACAGTGGGACCTTCTCTCTATGTACATCTTCTCTGTAAAGCACAATGGCTTCTTTTTGTTTTCTTTTGTCTTCCCTACCTATGTTGAATCATCTTTGACATCCTGTGTGGCAGAGCAAGCAATGGTTAAGAAAACAAGAAGTGATTGTCATTAAAACAGTAAAACTTAGGCAAGCCAGTGCGTATCCAAAGGCAGGGATGCTGTTGTTCTCCTCTGTGGCTGTGTAATTGGCTCTTTCCCAACTGCCTTAGGCTGTGTTCTCCAGAGAAGCAAAACCAGTGAAAGTTATTTAGGTATATATTTAGAGAGATTGATCACAAGCGAATGGCTCACATAGTGGTAGACACAGATAGGTTCCAAATCTGGGAAAGTTTCGAGTGCAGGGGTCAGATGTTACACCGGAGGTTTCTTTTGACTTGTGTAGATGTCAGAGTTGATGGACCTGAGGTCCGTGAGAACCAAATAGGCTGTGGTTGCCGAGGCAAATGGATCCAAGGCTAGCAGCTAAGATGCCAACCCCGACGATCTGTGAGCACAATGGCAGACAGTTGGGCCGAGTCCACACGCTTGAGGTCACATTACAGACCAGATGCAAGATCCGGACCCAACAACGACAGCAACAAAATAAGACAACTTTCCCACACCACCTACATATATGGGAAGCAGGTGACATTCCAGAGGAGAGCTGTCATTGCTAGCTTTCATCTGTCAAACCTGTGATAATTCTGGCCCAAACTGATGCAACTATTACACCCAACATGATGGTTTGTACTCTAGCAGTTGATCATTCCTGATGATGTACATAAATTAAGGGAGCCCACGTCTCCCTGCCAATGGCTCTCAGACATGTTCTGTCTGTATTTACTCTAAAGCTCCTTTACTCATTCTTCTGGCAGTGTGTCCACGCTTTGCTAACACTAGCGTTTGAATGCATCGATTTCTCCACACCCCGCCATCTGCAGCAAACCCTCAGGCTCCCCTGTTGAGTTTGGTGTGACTCATCAGTCGCTATCACAGTGGCTGCCCACGGACCAGATGCTGAATCAATTCACAAGGGTGTGGTGGGTACCTGGGACAGAGAGGTTTTCTGTGGCGATACGGTCCCAGTAGGAACCTGTGTGCAGAGTTGAGTCTGTCGTTTTTAAGACAATCAGATCACAGCTTGATTGTGGGCGACTGAGATAAAGGGGTTACGGAGGCAGGCCTACTTCTCTCTCTCTTTCTGGTGATTGGACCAGCACATTCCTGCCTGAGTTGGGTACTGTGCACTCCCTGGGGGCCGAGCCAACCTGTGGATTGTGGTGGATCGCGTCATCATGCCTGTGCATCACTGCACCTTGAAACACCATCGCACCCTGCATGGTTGAGCTGCTGCGCTACTGGCCTCTGTTCCACCGCGGGATGTCCCCTTACTGCACTCTCCATCATTGCGCACAGATGTGCGAGTCTGCTGAGGAGGTGTAGATGAGAATCAGAGCTAGGGACTTGATTTGAACTGGTGGGATACGTTCTTGATGCTCAACGACTCCTTGATATAGAGCTCTTCCTTACACATGTTTGAGTGTCCCTGCATTTGCTTCTCTCGTCGACCCGGCCTAACACAGTAGTGCTCCGCCTGTGTCAGACACTGCCTGTGTTGAGGCTACGAGTGTAGACTCCAGAAACAAGCCTCTTGGCTCCTAATCCGGATTCGACCACTTTTTATGGCTGCGACTTCCACGAGTTCCTGGGCCGCTCTTGGCTTCACTTCTTGTATCATCAAAATGAGGTGAAGGGTAGTAGCGACAGCCACATTCTATTGCTTGGAGCAATTATGTTTTATCAAGTCCTGGCTGAACCCCAGCCAGGGAGTGAAGTCCAAGTGAGCCTCCCTTGGTCAGCCTCCGTGGGGCAGTGCCTTCTTGCTTGCTCCCCCGCGTGTCTGAGGATGGCTGTGAGGCATCACCAGGGTTGGCATTGCCATAACAACTGCATTTCAGTGTGTAGCCAAATCTGTGAGCAGTGAGGGGAGGTACTTCTGAGGGCTGGGGTGGCATTTCAATGAGAACATGGCTGTGAAGAGCAGAGAACATTCCCCATGCGTTGAGCACAAACACCAAGTGACTGGGCGTCCAGGACGTAAGGACATCAACGGCCCCCAGTTCAGCACTCAGCTGCTCCCAGGAAGGTCAGTGGTTTGAAACTACCAGCTGCTCCGCGGGCGAGAACATCTGGTCATTTGCTCCCTTGAGTAGTCACACCTCAGGAATCCCTGTGGGACAGTTCTACCCCAGCCTATAAAGGTACTTAGAGGTGGAATTCACTGGGCACTATCTCAGGCCTGGTGGTGTCATGGGTTATGTCTTGGGCCTCTAATGACAAAGTGAGTAGTTCCCACCCAATATCCACACGAGAGGAGACAGAAGACACTTCCTGCCCCTGAAAGGAAACCCAAATGGACAGTTTTCTGTCCTAGGCATTGCCACGAGTGATCGACTCAGTGACTTGTCGTTGTCATATACCATTGAGTCAGCCCCAACCCATCATGGCCCTGTGCTCAGCAGAGGGAAACTCTGCCCAGTCTTGTACATTTTTTACGACTCTTTCTGTGCACGAGCCCATGGTTGCAGCAAAGGCATCTAGGCGACCGCTTTAGGGCCTGCATCTCTTTCATAGCCCCTCAGCTTTGCCACACGGGACGTCCTTCTTCCGGTGCTGGTCTCTCCTGAGCACATGTGCACAGTATGTGAGATGAAGTCCTGCCATCCTTGCCCCTAAGGAGGACTCCAGCTGTCCTCCTTCTAAGACTGACCGGTGGGCAGAGTCAGTGGCAATGAGTCTGAATGGAAACATCAGGGAACACCCCCAGCTAAAAGAGTCTGCGTGTTGCAAAAGCTGAAGCCCTGAGCCACGTGGTGACAATGTCATGTTTTGAACCCAGAGGAGTCTTCAAATGCAACCTAGAAATCTACATCTGAAATCTCCCAGCCCCGAGAAGCCCCCAGAACCCTTGTTTTCTCCACACGCAGGGACACCACGTTAGAATCCACCCCACAGCAGGCAAGGACAAGGACACGAACCCTTGTGGACTCATCATTGTAGGAACGTGGCTGCCCAAGCTCATGTCCTTTCCTAAACGTGACAGGAAACATGGAAATCTCCCAGAGCCCCACTTCCAAGGCTCAAGTCTGAGCGGAACTGGCCCCTTGCGTCCCTCCAGAAATCCTGCCTGTGTTCGCAAGGACAGCCTCTAGAAAGGTTTCACCTTCCTTCCCTCGCCATCTGTCAAGCAAGGTCGGTCAGCCTCACGCAAGGAGAAAACCTATTTCTCTTATCGGGAATGTTCCACAAACAAGCCTTAATTAAAAAAAAAAAGTTTTAAAGCAGCCCAAATGGAAATGCATAAACTCCCTACAGAATTACTTAATAGCAACTATTAAACACACAAACGGGCACCCTGATTTATCTGTCTTTCCCACAACCTCGAGGGAAGCTACTGCGGTCGGCCGTGATTGGGCGGAGAGCGCACAGAGGGGAGGGTGCATGCTGCGGTTTAAGAGATATACAGAGAATGACCCATATTCCTCTGCTATTTTGGGTGATTAAGATCACAAATGAAAGGGCTGTTAATTGGCTCTATAAATTTTACATATGAAAAGAAACATTTTCTTAATGACTGCAAGTTTGTAATTTAGCCATGTTTGAATAATGGCTTAGAAATTTTACGGAAAAAAGCTGGTTTCAAAGCTGGACCACATATAGTTTGATCGTCTCAGCCTCGTCCTCAACCCTAGCCTCGCAGTAGCCCCTTGGTGGCAAGGGAGGAGATGCATTTGCAGCCTCTCGGCCTCCTCCTTCTCGCTGCTCCCAGCCCATCTGTGTCTTCTTCACAAGCAAGCTGGCTCCTCCTTGGTGCCGGTATGGACTCACCTTTCGTCATGCTCGTTCATCTAGATAGTCATCTGTTTACAGTACGAATCAAACCTTACTCTGTCTTGCTGGCAGGGTGGATTAGATGTTAGGCTGACAGCCTCACAGTCAGCAGTTCACGTCCACCAGCATCTCAGAAGGTGAAAGATGAGACTGTCTGCTCCCTCAAGATTTGCAGTGTTTCCCAGACAGGGTGACAACCTGCCCTGGGGTGGTTGGGATGCTGTGAGGAGTAGAGAGCTGGGCAAGTGGGTGCGTTTCTAACACTTTATCCTGTATTATAGACTGAAATTAAAGAAAGTTTTTAACCGCACGGGTGGGGCTGGGGGCTAAGTAAATTTTTTTTCTGAAAAGAGGGCACTTGGCCAGATAAGTTTGGGGAATATATTATTTATAGCGTCCATCCTGTTTAGAGTCACAACTTCCTATCAGTGGGATTTGTTTTATATCCTCAGTGTGGGTAGTGCTGGTGCAAGGGCAGAATTCTTGCCTTCAGTCTGGGATCACGCCCGTCTAGCCACAGCTGATCATGAGCATGGGGCAGGACCAGGTAGTAATTCTTCCAGCTGCGCATGGGATGCCCTGAGTCAGGGACAATTGAGCAGCAGTCAACACCAAGCAGAAGAAAGAAGGGACGAGTGGACAAAGCATGAGCAGATGCTCACGCATGCTCCATGCATTCCCTTAGAGGCAACAGGCCCAGTGTGGTGGTGCCATTCTATTGAGGACCCAGTGCAGAACCTCGCCTTCCTCTCCTGCCCAGCTCCTCTAACTCCAACCCACAGGACATCACTCAGCTCCAATTTCCACCTGAAAGGAACTCGGGAGTTCACGTAAATGCCCTGCATGAGGGGGAAAGAGCCAATTAAAGCAGAGTGACGTCTGTTTGATTCTAGACCCACCCTCTCCCCGTGACGCCCTCCCCTTGAGGGGGTGCTTCCTGCTGTGTCCGGAATCCCTGTCGGGACAGTTGGATGATGCATCCACTTGCCTGACCCATAGATGTTGGAATAAACAGTGGTCCAGATAGTGTTGTGAATATATTTGCATGGGATTAGCATCTAAATGAGGTGGCTTTCAGGAAAACCACTCGAGGGACAGTTGTAATCCATGGGGACCCTGTGCCCCACAGGCAGAAGGAAACATTGCCTCATGCTGCTACACTGTCCTCCTATTTGTTATATTTGAGACCATTGTTTGTAACTTCTGTGTCCCTCTATCTCATGGGTGGTCTCTCTCGTGATCACAGACTCTCTCTTTCGTAAGACAGTTTGTTTTTCTTCAGGACTAGTCTTGCATGATGACAAGCCCAAAGTACATTAGACAAAGTCTTAGCAAACTCCCTTCTAAGGGTCGTTCTGAATGTACTCCTTCCCAGACAGATTTCTTTCTCTGGCAGCCTAGTGTATGTTTAGTACTCTTCCCCCACACCATTAATCAAATGCACCCCTTCTTCCTTGATCTTCTCCACTCATGACCAGCCGCTCAAGCATTTGAGGCCACTGAAAATACCACGGGCTGAGTGGGGAACAACGTAGCCTTCCGAGTGGTCTGTTTTCTTTTGACTAGTTTGGACAGGGCATTTGCAGTATGTTTGCCCAAAGGTTCCCTGACTGTTACTTCCATGGGTGCTGATGGCGTATCCAATAGAACACTACCTTTGGCCGTGTCAGACTTCTCCCCCATACCAAGAGGTTGTTTGTTGGCCCGGGTGTGAAGGGTTTTGTTTAGGTTGAGGTGTAACTCCCCCCGCAGACCGTCGCCTTCTGCTCTTCTTCAGCACATGTTTCATGTTCTCCTGGCTTCCACAAGCAGGGATGTGGCACTGACATCTCACCAGGTGCTGACGAGTCTGCCTGGAGCCCTGGCGCTGCGTTCTCCCTCACACAGTGCAGCTTCTGGCACTATTTGCTCCACACACACATGGAATGAGGGTGGTGAAAGAGTACAACGCTGATGAGCTTTCCCGACGTTGCACCTGGAAGTACCCCGTGTTTTGCTCACATGGCAAATCGCCCATAGTGATAGGAATTAGCAAGTGCAGATCAGCTGAAGGCCTTAAGAGCAAGGACAAAGATTCCATGGGGAAGAAGCAATTCTGCAGCAGTGTCACCTTGTCTTATCTCCCAGGTGAGAGATGTTGGCATCGGACGGAATACGTTTCTAGTCTGTTGCTTGACCTATGGGGCTTGGACTTGCCAGTCCTTGAAATGAACCTCTCTCTATTCTACCTGCATATGTTTAAGTCAGTGGGTCTCAATCTTCCTAATGCCGCAACCCTTTAATACAGTTCCTCCTGTTGTGGTTGGTGAACCCCCACTCCCCAACCATAAAACTATTTTGGTGGCTACTTCATAACTAATTTTGCTACTATGATGAATCAGGTGACCCCTGTGAAAGGGGGTCTGCTTCTGTAAAATGTCACATCCTTGGAAACTCAACGGAGCAGTTCTATCTTGTCCTACAGAGACACTCTGCGTTGAAAGCAGCGAAGCAGGGCATCTCTTTTGTTTTGAAAATAGCTCATTGTCTTGGGCCAATCTGCTGCACGAGTGGCTTGGAAGACTAAGAGGCCCCTGACTCATGTCATGGTGCTTTCATTCACCTCATAGGCACCTCTGACATTGATTAAGGAGGTGTGAGGAAGGATGGGTGCTTTCGAATGATGACACTGGTGTAGAATGCATGTGCATTCCAGAGAACAAACAAGTCGATCTCAGAAGAAATACAGCAAGAACATTCCTTAGAGGCAAGAAACCCTGCACTCCATGCACTACTTAATGCATTTCCTAAGTGGGTTTCTCCCAGTGTCACTTATAGTAGATTCTCAATACTTCTCTAAGGATTGGAGGCACCAAACATGTACATCAGCTCAGAATGATTGAAGACCATCTGTTACATGCCCTCCTATCCTCCCCAACACTGCTCCTAAAATAAAACCAGCACACCAGAGTCTTGGGACAGGAAACATTCTGTCCCAATGCCCCAGCGCTATTTTCATTTCCTTTGCAGAGACCAAAGTGGGCCATGCTGTGGACAGAGCCTGATGATGAGAGAATAGAGCTCCTTCTTGGTCATCCCCAATGGACATCTCATGGACCTCTAGAGACCTCCTTCCCTTACACATCAGAGCAATCAGTTGCCAGACTTTTCCACAAGCAATGATTCCCAGGGTCTGAAATACACCCTTGAAATCTGGAAGACGATCACCCAGGCTCCCGTCTACTTTCCTGTCTCTCCTCTATGTCAAAATGTTGACTCCATCCCTGCTAAAACGCAGCTTTGAAAAAAAAATAGTCACATCTTTCAAATTTTCTGCAATGCCTGTCATTTGCAGCATATGCTCATGCATAATGATGTTCGTAAGTGAAGTGACATTTCAGAGTAATGAGGCTTCAGTGACAATGTGCGAAGGATGTGACACGTTTTCTTTAATAGAAAGGGGGAGTGTAGACACACCGGATCCAGAGCCAAGGCCAGCTGGCTCCAGCTTCTGGCCGAGCCTTTGCCCACTTGAGGACCAGAGCGCCACCTTCTCATGGAGGGGCTGAGAACCTGGAGCCTTCTCTGTGTGTGTCTCTGTGTGTGCCGTGCCCGTGCTGCAGGTTCAATGAGGGCACCTGTGGACAAGGTTAGTGAAGAAGACGAAGGAAAGCATGAGTAAAGCAGGTGTCCAAAGGGAGGTGGAGCGGGGGTCTTTCTGAGTTGAGTTGAACGGACCAGATCGTTGGATCATGCTTGAATCCCAGCCAGCGTATTGATCCAGGTGGCCAAACTGTCACACCCCTCTGAACTCCCATCTCTTACTGTTTGCATGGAGACGGTGATAGCCATGTCCTAGGAATGAACGGGACATACCAGACGGCAAAAGAAACTTCCCACCATGCTGGGCGACGGGTGTGTGTACTGGGAAAGAACACAGCGTTCTGATTTTAAAGCATCCCGTCACTTTAACTCACATTTGAAGATCCTCTAATTAGCATTCGTTGGTGAGGGCGGTCTTGCTGTTACCCCCCCTGGAAGGAAAGGAAAGACTCTGAGTTTGTCCCTGCCTTCTCTGTCAGGCGAGGTGGGGGGGTCCCTCAGAGAACATGGGTGGCTGCTAGTTAACCCACTAGTCAACTCCATTCTTGGTGAACTTGTGCACACAGGACGGGTTCTGGACAGATCCTGCAGCACCTTCATGGTCACTGGGAACCCGAGCCCCTATTCTGGCTATTTTGTCGATTCACTTCAAGGGAGTTTTGCATTGTTTCTGCTGACCCTCTAAACCTTGTCATCCAGCCAATTCTGACCATAGCGGCCTGATAGGATCGTCTGGGACCGCCAACTGTGAAATAGACCTTCAATCGCTCATCTGTAAGTTCAAAATTAATTTGAAGAAAATTAAAACAAGGCCATGAGAGCCAAAATACGACTGACTCACCTAAATTTCTGGAATACCTCATGCACAGATTGGATTCATTGAATGCACAGGACAGAAGATCTGATGAGACACTGGGTGACATCAAGAATACCACATATGAAGAAAGGAAAAATAAACATCACAGAAACCAAGAAAGAAAAGAAAGGCCAAAGAGAAAACCAGAGAAGACTCTGAGACTTGAGAGTAAGTAAAGCAGATGGAGAAAGGGGGAAATAAAGGAGATGAATACAGAACCTCTAGGAGACAAAATAAGTATTATAACGAAATGTGCATTGATACAGAATTAGAGAACAAACGAGAAAGAAAAGACATACTCGGAAAATATTGAGATGAAACAACTGAAGAAAAATTCCAACCCTTAGCGTGCAATACTGGAAAATTTTATGGGCAAACTATTGATCCATGGTTGTCCCTGCCCTCGAGGCAATGCCCAATGGACAAGGGTCTGATCTTCAAATTTGTTGAAGTTGACCACACCTTGATAGGAAAAAGTTGAATCGCAACTTTTTAAAATCAGCAAAGGGCCTGACTAGAGAGTTCACGCATGATGGCATCCAAGCAGCCCATAGACATGAAGAAACACTAAGGGTCACGAGACCTCCTAGAGTTGCTGTCAAAACGACAAAGAGATACCAGCTTTCATCAACCTTGACAGCCAAGCACGAAACAAAACAAAAATCATAAATGGGCTGTGGAGACATCGGAACTCTCACACCCTCTGGCGGGACTGCCGGTGTGAACAATAACCGTGGAAAGTGTTGTGGGACTACTTCAAGCAATCCCGCTGCCGGATATAGATCGTAAAGAGTCAAGACTCATAGCACAAACGGACCTGTACACATTCATGTTCGGTACACCACTGTTGAGAATTTCAAGAAGATGGAGACTAAATGTCCATCAGTCTAAGAAAGAGACCAGCACGTGCACACAATGGAATATGATGAACCGCTAACAAAAAAGATGAGAGAGTCATGAAGGATCTCATCACACGGAAGGTCTTGGAGAGCATCATGCTGAGTGAAGTCAGCCAATCACAAAGGGACAGTTATTGCACAGGAAACAACCACAACAAGGTCAAGGCATTCGTACCAAAGGGAACCGATTTTGTAAATGGCCATGACTGGGAAGTCAAAGAGGCGCTAGACATTTAAATTTGGGCAAAATGGAAGTTGCTGTTGTAGGTAGATCCCGCTGGTCAGTTCTGATCAGCCTGGCCCTATGTCAACTGCTCGGTCCAGTGCCATCCTCCCAATTGTTCTTATGTTTGACCCCATGGATGCTGCCATGGAGTCAATGGAAGACACTCGTCCACAAGAGGGAGAAGAGAAATCAGAGGCGGTGAATGGTAAACTGCTGGGGGAGTTCACTCATAGCTGAAACTGTTGAACACAACGTTGATGATCTATAATGCAAACTTCTATCCAATTTATAATTAAAAAATTGATTTTTAAAAAAGAGACCATGGTTCAGGTCCAGTGCACCTTAGTCATCAGAGAGAGTGGCACTCCCAGGAGCACGACTCTAAGTTGGGGGAGGCTGACAGCATTGTTCAGATGCCTTGGCCATACGCAGGGTGAGTCACTCAGCCTTGGAGTTCATGTTAAGACTTTCTTCTGGGGCAAGCAGGTGGCCTTTATTGGGTGCTTTGACTAGTCCTAAATTCTCCATACATTGTCTCCAGACCTTAGCACACCTGTCCTGGCATAGAGGCAGAATTGCTGGACATCACATACCAGTCCTCCATATGCTCTATTGAAGGGTCTTGTTGTGGGTTGCTGGCAAGTCCATTCTGACCCACAAGGACTTGATGCACCAGAGAATGAAACGTTGCCTGATCCGGGGGAAGCCTTGCCACCTTGTTGGTTTGTGTCCATGGTTATAGGCACCATGCCGACGCATCTCCCTCAACGTCTTCCTCTTGTTTTCAATTATCCTCAACTTAGCTCAACAGGGCATCCTTCTGCAGGGGATGCTCTCTCCTGACAACAGGTCCAAAGCATGTTTTTGTCAGGGGCTGGCAGGAGGTTCGGACTGCACATCATGGAGACCCACTCGTGCCCAGCAGGACGGGACTGGTGTGACCCGTCAGGGGTTCCAACAGCTGATTTCAGAAGCAGCTCAAAGGCTTTCCCTCTTTGTCAGAAAGCGGCACCCAAACTGCCCATCATGATAACAGCACACGCACCTCCCCTGGCAGGTAGCTGGTGGCTGTCCACGAGGGGCCCTGGCTGAGCCTCTAGCCCAGGCCTCCTGCAAGGAAAGCGGGAGTTCTACCAAGGAGCCAGCTCTGATGCTGACAGCCCCCTAAAGGTGTCCAACAGGCATCCAATGGCCGGGAAGCTCAGAGAGCAAGTCAGCCCCTTTTTGCTCCCTGGTTTCATTTTCTTCTGACTCGATCTTGGAAGATGGAAGCTCCGATCCTCTCACCCTGGGTGTGTCTTCTGGGCTCAGTCTGTGCTTCACATCTAAGGTGAACACTCACCTGGAAGATGAGCTTGCCCTTTCTGGTGAGAGCTGGGGAGGGGTTATGACCCATAACTTATGGGGATAAATGTGTATCCAATGGGTGCATGCTCAACTCAAAGGGAGCAGGGACAGAGATGGACTATCCCCCATCTCCGTCCCAAACAGAGCAGAGCAGATGCTCATGCAGACAGCTCCAGGTGGGGGTGTCCATTTCCTCTGGACAAAGGTGCTCCTCCTACCAGGATTTCTCTCTGACCCTGGGATGGAGGTCGCCACTCCTACCTTTCCTTCCCTTCATTATTGGGGATGCACACCCTTTTATTTTAGGGTCCACTGAGTTTTCCTCTTATGCTTATGCATTTGCTAACTCAGAGACATCGCCTCTATGGGATGTCCAGTGATGACGCCCCTCCATACCCCGAGGGGCTGACCCAGAGGCTGGCACACGGTAGGTGCTCATTTAAAGCCTGCTGAACAGAACTTAGCTCGGACACGGACTCAGAAGGCCCTTTGGATGTCACTCAGCAGGACACAGAAGGCACCTCTATCTTTAGAGAAGACGGGGCTTCCCCAGAACAATTGCTTAACAAAGCCAGGGGGCTCAGAGAGACAGAGGCAGGGAGCTTAAGGAGCTTTCAAGAGACATTTCAAAAGTAAGCCCGGGAATCAGGGTGAGCTGGTCAACGAGGAGGGTCTTGTCAAACTAATGAGATGCACATCACTGAAGCACTTCCTTTTGATCTTCTCTGAAGGAGCAAAATTCAGCACTAAGGGACAATGGGCCATGAGGAAGCTGGCTTGGGGGGAGCGATTAACTGTCTGCGTGATGGGGGTGACAGCTGAGAATGGACAGGGAAGGAACGGCCCCCCTCCCAGCCCTCCAAGCAGACGTAGAGTTAAGCAACCCCACGGTCTCCTTCCTGAATTTTCATTGCCATCTTGATGTGCTGATTGAATTCTGAGGGGTGGAGCCTCGATTACTACCAAGATCCCAGAATTTTCTCACCTCTTGTAATGGAAGAAATTGTATATCCTGGAAGAGATACTGGGATGTTTAGCGGCTTTGCACGGAGTCCTGCTTGAGAACAGGGTCTTTTGAGATGGCATTAGTTCAAAGAGCAGCACTAACCCAGACTCACTCCCCCCACCCCCCACCCCCAGTCAATTCCTACTCCTAGGAGGCTAGGAAGCAAAGTAAAACAGCTCCTTTGGGCTTCTAGGACAATAGCTCTGTCAGGGCGCCAGCAGCCTCATGTTTCTCCTGAGTGGTGGTGAGGCTGCTCTGTGGTGGTTTGGAACTGCTGACCATGGATGCGGCAGCCCCACAGGGAACCGCTACCCCACCAGGGCTGCAGTCACACCAGCATTGCCATTGAGCTGATGTCCACGCACAGCACCCCTGTGTAGGGTTTCCTAGACTGTGAATCTTTAAGGGAGTAACAGTCTCCTCTTTCTTCTGAGGAACCGTTGGTGGATTTGAACCCCCCATGCTGTGTTAGCAGCCTCCTCGCCATGTCTCTGACAGCACCACCTGGGGTCCTTGTGCTAGAGTAAAACTCACTGCTCTCATATAGATTCTCACCCACGGGGAGGCTATCAGACACAGTAGAAACTGCTCCATTGAAGTTCCAAGGCTAAACATCGCTACTTGACCAGAAAGCTTCTGAGGAGCGAACTGGTGGAGTTACACTATTGACCTTGCAATTAAAATGTAGCCTAATGGGCCATCATTAATGATCAATGCCAGCTGAGTAAACTAAAAAACAAACAAACAACCACAGAAACAGATACTGCCGTGGGGTCAACTCTAGCTCATTGCTCATAAGAGGGGGTGACCTTTGAAAAGGAAGAAGAAACTCAAAGATGTGCTTATAGAAAAGACGGACATGGAGACACTTGAAAGATTTCCCTTCCCCAGGCGCCTGGCCTTGAATTCAAACTCTAATCTGCTGGAGAAAGCAAAGCGAACTGCCTGTCCCAGAGGTGATTCTGACTCACAAGGGCCCTGTAAGGGCAGAGGAGAACTGCCCTGGATTTCTGAGACTGTGCGTCATTGGGGTCATAGAAATCCCCATCTTCCCCTTTGGGGCAGCAGGTGCCTTCAAAAGGCTGGCTTTGAGGCAAACAACTCAACTGACCACACGGAGGGATCCTATCTCCTGAGCCAGAGGCCACGACGTCTTGTTTTTAAAAGCCCATCACCTGCAGGAGGAGAGAAACTCCCCATCCAGATGGGGGAGAGATGGATCTAAAAGCAAAAGAATGGATGTAAAACCCAACTCGCTGCCCCCCAGTAAATGCTGGCTCCCGCCCAGCTCCCTCTCTGTGGGTCAAGGCTGTCACTGGTAGTTTCAAACTGTTGACCCTGAAGATCCAGCCCAACCTCAGATAACTGTGATGTCACGAGTGAAGGATGAAGAGGGTGCTGTCATGGCAAACGTGTCATGGGGGTGGAGCACCTGTCCAGAGGATGGTCCCGAAGCCCTTGTTGCACCCCCACCACTGGGAGTGATGGATTTCCTCACGCGCTTATTTATTTAGCACTCACCTCCTCCATAAAAACGGCAAGACCGCACAAATACTAGTTAAATGCTTATTTAGTGTTCTGTGACAGACTCCAGGCAAATAGGTTGACTTAGCAAATCCGGGGGGCTAGTCCTATGTTATTCTCTGTCATGTCGATGTGAAAGGAGGGAACGAAGAGGCTGGTGTTTGTCAGTGGTGAAGACCAGAGGACCCCCTGAAGGCTGTACTGAAGTGTATCCCTGGCTTCCAATTCAGTCCTGGCAGCCACTTGCTTGTGAAGATGCAATGAGTAGATAAGAGAGTGTGCAGGGGACTCTATTTCTCACCTATCCTGTTGACTGTGTTTCTAGCTCTCGTTCTCTGTCTCTCCAATGGACCTCTGTGGACACCCATCTCCTGAAGAGGTCCTGGAGACAGAGGGGAGGGACCTGAGCCCCTCCCTACCTTGTGCTGCAAGTTGAAAAGACTCGCCTGGGCTGTAGGACTCCAGGTCCATTCTGAACAACTAGATAATTGGCAGGAGGACTTTGGGGCTTCCTGCTCCTGCTAAGTCTTCCAATCTAGGAACCCACAAGGGCCAGTTCTCCTCTGATCTCTAAGGTCAGGATGAGGCAGCATGGACTGCAGGGCAGTGAGTTTGTCACCTGTGATTACAGGCGCCCGACATCACACCTTCTGGATCTTCAGAAGGCTTCTGCACAGTCCTGGCTTTTATTTTAGAGTTAGAGTTTTGTTTCGGTCATTCAGAGTCACCAGCCTGGGAGAGATATGTGCCTGTTTACTTCCCTAAGACCGCGGGACCCCATGGAGCCTCTCCTCTCTACGGCATCCTGGGGAGACAGAAGAATCCAGAGTGGTGGGTGGGTGGGGTTTTTTTTTGGTTTGCTTTTGTTTTTAATGCAACACCATGTATACATGAGCCTGTGATGTGGGTGCAAAAACTGGAGAAACTAGTAGTCATCACCTTAGTACCATTTAATGGAATCCCTGCCAGTCTGGTGGTTGGTGTGGAGTAGTGGTTAGTTATGCACTGGGCTGCTGACTACAAGGTCAGCAGTTCAAAAGCACCTACCCACCGTGCTGTGGGAGAAAGTCCTTAAAGAGCTCCAGTCTTGGACACACACAGAAACGGTTCTATCCTGGGCCATACAGTCATTATGGTCAGCATTGCCACGATGGCTGGTTCCTGAGTCTCCAGCACTGGGCATTTGCCAAGTGCTCTGGACCTCTTGTTCCTTCTCAGTATTGACCTTCCTCCTCACTTTCCCAGAGTTCCATCGTCAAGTCACACCTTCTTTCCAGGGTCATTTCATCCCCACCTCACAGGGCAGGACACCAAGGGCCTGCAGCACTGGCTTCCTGCAGGCCGTGGAGCAGTATGGCATGGGGACCCAGGAGTCAGGCTGCTCTCATGGCATTTTAACCTTTCCCCTCCTGGCCTCGTCCTCCTTCAGGCATATCTCTTATTCTTTTTAGATATGTCTGGTGATTATTTAACTTCCCAGATCAGCCCCAGGCTCACTCCGGTGGTTAAATTTGGGAAAGTAAAAGGTGGTGGGCAAGCTGGATGGAGGACAGGGGTACCCGAGCAGGTGGAAACAGGGGGATGGACAGAAGGAAGCCTGTTCAGGGGCTGTGGTACCCACAGCCCCCTCAGTGTGCTGGGTGGAGGCAGCCGAGGGGAGCACCAGAAAGAGTGCACCAGGTGGCTACTGCACCTGGCATGTCTACAGCTTTGCTTTGAAGAGATGGGGTTTACATTTCTTATAATCACTTCTGTATTCAAGACTTATAAAGCCTACCAATAGCTTGCCCAGCCACACTCTGCTGTCTTTCCGCTTCTCTTTAGCTACCCTCTACCACTGACTTCTCCCCTCTCCTTCCCTCCCATCTCAGTAGCCACCGGCGTCTGTTTCTTATAGTATGACAACTTTTATCTTGATGGTTTTCTTTTGAAACATTGTCTCATATAGTACGGTCCCTTTCGTGACTGACTCACTCCACTTACATAATCATGAACAAGATTTCATGGGAGACATTGTAAAGTTAGGACCAGAGAGCCATGTTCACAGAGGCACACCCATTTTGGTCACCTCCTGTTAGGGGCTGAGTGGTGACTCCTTGGAGTTGTGCTAGGATCCCAAACCTTCACTTTCCAAGGGTCCCTGACAACCTGGGAAAACAAATGGGGATGATGCTCTGCCTTGTTGTCCTGGGCAACCCCGAGTAAGAATTGACTGGAAGACGGTGGGCTTCATATCAGTGGGTATAATCTAAGGGACTTACTTTCTGTAACTCAATCTTTTGCAATATAGTATAATAGATAATATACTACAATATACTATAATAATTCATATAATCAGTTGTGGTCAAGCCAATACAAGTTGGAATCTAAAGTTCTGAGTTTTATAAAACCTAGCATAGCATCTATGCCATAGATACAGAAGACTTTGGGCAGACATAGACACGGGAGGTGATCACTGCCCCACAGTTACAGAGGGAATCAAATCTATAAGCCCAGGAGTCCCATAGATTGCCCAGAGCTATTGGACGACAACGTGGACAAAGAAGGCCTTCCCTGAAGAGCCACCACTTGAATTCAAACTTCTCTAGAACAGTAAAAAATGGGTCTGGTGTTCTTTAAGGTCAACTACTTGGGACCCTTTTGTTGAAGTAGGACCAAAGGACGACCACACCACTGTCCATGTGGCACAAGATGTCTGGGTTTCACAGGACTCTGGAGGTCGGGCCCATCTGCAGAGGCCTGGAGGGTCTAAGTGCTGGGGCCCAGTGAGCTGTTTCAGGAGAGGGGAAGTAGAAGTGCCTTCGATGCACCGGAAGTGTGTGGGGTTGAGCGCGACGATTGTTGGGTCCTGCTTAACACGTTGCAACTCATCGCCACCCTCTGTGCCCCAGAACCAAGCACTGCCTGGTCATGTGCCATCTTCACAAGTGCTCCTACTCCTGACCCCTCGGTGCAGCCACCGGGCTAGACTGGCTCCTTGAGGTGCTGCTTCTTTCTTTGTTTGTTTGCCACTGACCCCCGTATTTCACCAAACCGGACATCCTTTACCAGGGACGGTGTCTCCTAATCACAAGTGCAAGGTCCATGAGGCCGCGGTTCACCCTCCTGGCTTCGAAGGAGCCTGCTGGCGGCGCTTCTTCTAAGACAGATGTGTTTGTTCTTCTGGAACTTGAAGGTACTTTCAATATTCCTCACCAGTTTACATACACCAGCTCACTGAGCCTACGCCATACTAATATAGATGGTGAAAATGCATGCAGGCTTCTCCTCGTGGTGACACACTACAGTGGGAGCTGGAAGCCTGACAAAGTCCCGGAGGCAGCACAGCTGGCTGGCTTGACTTGGGCTCAGAAGAAGCTCCAAGCAGCTGAGTCGAGGCTCTGCTGCATGTGCTGATATGGGAACATGTTACCCACCTCCTCCCGGCCCTGGCCTCGCCATCCTGGTCTAGACATCGAGCTTCTGCTCTTCCAGAACTGTGCGAGAGTCTGCTTTACACTGAAGACCTGCAGGGTCCTCCACAAAATTCCAGCGGAAGTGCCTGAAATGTGTGTGCTGAAATGGCCCTTCCTTGGGAATGGGTGGTCCTAGAAGGTCCTAGTGGTGGAAACGGCTAAGCCCGTGACTCCTCGCAGAAAGGATGATGGCTTGGCTTGGATCCACTAGAGGCACCTTGGAAGGCAGGCATGGCATTCTACCAAGGGAGAGTCAGCCCTCGAAAGTCTTGTGGAGCACAGGTCCACACTTGGTTACGTGGGGCTTCCGTGCATCAGAATCATCTCCTTGGAAACCTTGAATGGTCAACAAGCCTCAGAAGGGTGAGTCTCCAGTGGACCAGCTGACTCCTTGGGGATGCCAGGGTTCACTGAACACAGGTCACCTCCATGGTATCACCCCAGGTCCTGGAGTCTGTTGGGCATTGTTTAACCCCGTGTTGCCTGACTCCCACGGTGAGCTCTGCTAGTTCTCAGGTTTGTGTTTGTAATTCTGTGTCCTGGGGATCCAGCTTTCTCATCTTCCTTCAGTCCACTACCTGAGCACAGGAGGAACCTGGTCTTTGTCAGGGAGCACACGTAAGGTGTTTTGGTGTTTGTTAATGGTGACCCTGGCACAAATTCATGGTGCTTTTGTGTACAACTGAACAAAATATTGTCTGGTCCTTTATCATTTTCAAGGTGGTTGTTGTGATCCCATGCAATTGGGGCATCTTTGTTCTGAGAGCCTTTTAACTGAATGGTTCATCTTCAGAGTGGATCCTGTTGTGACTGATGGGGTTGATATTGACAAATTCCCTGACTTCCCAATCTGTCTCAGTGAGAAAGTTCTGTTAAACCTGTCCATCAAGGTCAACCTGCAGGTGTCTATAATACCAGTGCATAGCTTCCCACATCACAGCAGTATGAAAGCTGCCCACAATGAAACTCTGGGACATAGGCAGCGATGCTAGGATTTCAAAATCTTCTAGTAAAATGTAATAGATGCACTCAGATTGTGTTTCTGGAGAAGAATATTGGAAGCACCACAGACTACCGAAAGAACCAACAAATCTGTCTTGCAAAAAGTAGGGTCTGAGTGTTCCTAAGAGGCAAAAATGGCAGGACTTCATCTTACGTACTTTGGACATGTCGTTAGGAGAGTCCATAGGAAGTCCCTTGACTGGATGGGTGGACCCGGGGCTGCAACCATGGCTCACGCATGAGCACAGTTGTAAGGGGGGTGGAGCGTCTGCATTTTTACCTCCTGCTGTGCATTTGGGTCACTGTGGGTTAGACCTGGCTCCATGGCACCTAACAATACAGCCAAGTGCAAAGCAGCTCTGGTGGCATTGGGCTGCTAACCACAAGGCTGGTGGTTCAAGCCCAGCAGCTTCCCTTGGGGAGAACGATGAGGCTCTCTCCTTCTGGAACAAGTCACAGCCTTAGAAATCTGCAGGGACAGTTTCACTGCATCATATAGGGTAGCGATAAGTTGAGTCAACTGCATAGCAGTGAGGCATTTTGTTTGATTTTGTTTTCTTCATAGCTACATGGGCGTAAGACCAGACTGGTGTGCCGAAGGTGAAGGTCCAAGGGTGAAGGTCCGAGCCATCGGAATGGAAACACCAATTCTTGCTCAGAGCTCCCAAGCTCCCTTTCACCCAACCTCTGAGTACAAGGGAATCCCACCTCCGTTCCCAGGCTTTGAAGCTGGGCTTTGGAAGGCTGAGCTGGTAGGAGGGAGGTTCCTTTCAGGATTTATGCATCCGTCTCCCTACGGAGCCCTGAGGCCTAGGCATCCCATCATTTCAGCTTTTTATATACTCATTACAGTGGTTTGGGAAACATTTCAAAAATTAGACAAGCATTAACTTAGCTTATAAAATTAAAAATAAACTGTAACAGCTTTAATGATGTTGTATTAAATGCCAGACCTAATAATACCTCACATCTCTTTAATACTTTATGGCTTTAACCACACTTTTAAATAACTTCTAGTCTTGTAGAATTTTCATAACAGCCTCATCTGGGGAGAGAGTGGGGTGGGGTGGGGGGGCGCGTAGAAGCTGGCCCTTGCCTCACATGGGTTGGTACTCCAGAGCTGATGTCTTGGTTCCAAGCTCAGGCTGGTCCGCGATCTACTTTTGAAAAATCAGCTACTGGAAAACCTAACAGAGATACAGTGGACCAGGTAGGGTTAGTGAGACTCAGACCTGTCTGGGGGCCTGCAGGCTGGCTTATTTGTGGAGCACCTAGGGTCACACAGGGTTCTAGTCACTTCTGTTGATGAGACATCACTACATGGACTCCACCGTGAGCATCCCTGGTTGGTAGATTAGAAAGCAGGATTTCAGAACATAAAGCAACTTGCTGAGACCACGGCCCGTGGGCCACATGTGGCCCACCAAGGACATGTATCTGGTCTGCTGGGTGTTTTTGCTGCCGCTATTGTCCTACTTAGCAGCTGACTCATCCAGGGCCTGCAGTGAATTTTTTTGTAGTTTTTTTTTTCAAACTATAGTCTGGCCCTCCAACAGTTTGAGTAACAGTGAACTGGCCCCCTGTTTAAAAGGTTTGAGAACCCTTGCATAGAGAATTGGGAAGGGTTCTATCCATCACCTGTCCCCGGAGAAGAGCAGCCTGCTGGGTAAAATGGAAGCGCAGCAAAAAAGGGAGGACCCTCAACAAGCTGGACGACGGACACAGTGGCTGCAACCATGGGCTTGGGCATGGGAACGACCGTGAGCTTCGTGCAGGACCAGGAAGCACTCATTCTGCTGCACGCAGGCCTCTGTGAGTCAGAACCAGCTCTTCACATAGCCACTACTCCATGAGCCTGTCCCTGAGAAGGGGGTGTCGGAGAGGACATGTGGCTAGTGTGCCACCTATAGTCTGGAAGAGCGACCCCCACCCTTCTCAAGCAGGCATGAGCTTCAAGACTTTCAGATATCCCTTTTCCAAGTTCCATCTCCTTGCCTTGCATTTTATAAAGAGTCATCAAGAGGAAGGGCCGTGGCAAAACTGAAGTGAGAGCTAGAGGGGGCTTCTCAAAGGAGAAGCTCGGCAAATGCCATCTACTGCTGCCCTCTCTCCCCTCCTCCACTTCCTCTAATCTCCCTCAACCTCAGCTGGTTCCCGCCGGCTGCACCCATCCTTGCAGGAGTCCTTGTCACCGGGAGGACTCCTTTCTCCTCCCACATTTCCAAACACCAGGCCTTCGTGTGGCTTGTGTGCGCTTTGCACACTTTCTCTGGGCCACCATGTTCATTGTTATCTGCTTTGCTTTAAAGCAGCTTGTTGTTGCTGCCGTCAGGTGCCGGGAGCAAACCCCTGTCCAGCAGAAGGAAGTGCGACCCGTCCTGCACAAGGGTGACCATTGTCCTCCTGCTGCTGAGCCCATCGTCATTGTCACAGCCACTCCGTCAGTCCTTCTTGTCCAGAGTCTTCCTCCTTCACCAAGCAGGTGGTCCTTTCCAAGGCCTGGTCTCTCCTAATAACATGTCCCAAATGCTTGAGATGAAGTCTCCCCATCCTTGCCTCAAAAGAACATCTAGCTATACTTCTTTCAAGACAGATTTGTCTATCCTTTTCAGCATAGTCCATGGTAATTTCAGTATTCTTTGTCAGCACCATAATCCCAATGCATTGATTCTTCTTCAGTTTTTTCTTTGTTTAATCAATCATTTATTGGAGGTTCTTATAGCTCTTCTAACAACCCATACATCAATTGTAGCAAGCACATTTGTTACATATATTGCCATCATCATGTACCAAATATTTCCTTTCTATTTGAGTCCTTGGTATCAGTGCCTCTTTTTCCCCCTTCCCACCCGCATGAACCCTGAATAAATGATAAAGTATTTTTATTTTTATCTCTTATACCACTTGCTGTCTCCCTTCACCCATGTTCCTGTGGTTCATACCCCCACTGTGTGTGACTGAGAATATCAGGCGCACCTTAGTCCTCAATATAACATAGTTGCCCATTGATACTTTTAAAGAGGTCTGGTGCAACTTATTTGGGACCAATGATACTTTTCCAACACAGATTAGATTTAAACTCATGCGTGCCTCAGAAGAAAGGCCTGGTGATGGACTTCTCCAAGACCAGCCACGGGAAACCACGTGAAGCGGAGTCTGCCTCAAACTCACATGGAGTTGACTCCAGTTAGATTTGACTCCAAGCAGCTGCTTCCTGTTAGGCTTGTATTGCTGCTGTTGTTGCTTCTCAGTCTCCCTGCTCATCATGCCTTTCCGATGGTCTCATCTGTGACTGCCAGAGGCCAGTGATACACCTGGTGCTTACCAGCTGTCTGGCCTGGACACAGTTGGTGCGCCTGTAAAGCGGGTCTAATGGTCACTTTGTGACAGGGTTGTTTTAGATGCTCTCTCATAGATGTGCTTTTTGATTTCATGATAGGCGATCATATCAGAACAGCAAAGGCAAGAATGGAGACTTTTCTGCTAGCCCTGTGAGGCTCCTAGTTCAGGCTAGTTTCTTTTCATCTAGTCCTACAACATTTAGACTATGTAAGTGGAAAAAATATGAGCGAGAGCATCTTTAAAACTCTTGTGTGGACTATTTTACCAATTATACCCTTGAGCGTAAGATTAGAAATTTAAAACATCTTTTGTTGTTGAGCATGAAAGCTTTTCACAATAGAGGAGATTGCTTTTATGTACCAATATCACGAACTTTGTTTATTTTCAGAATGAACATTCCAGAATGGAGTTTCAAATATCTGCACAATGATTTAAGCAGTGGAATGATGTTTTAATCCATATCAGAATGTAGATTTATCTTACCTTGTTATAAATGCTTGGTGAATACTGGGCATTTTATATTTTCTATACCTTAAGATCAGTATGATCTTCTTAGAGTGGGGATGACATATGTATTTTTAGATTTAAAGAACAGTTTTACTCAAAAGATTATTCGGGTCTCAGCCCCCTATGTTCTGTATCAACACCTATGTAATTCTATGAATGCTCTGACTTCCCTTTTTCAGGTGATTGAAAAATATCACGACAACATACCCTCTACAGCTATTTAAAGTTCTAAGAAAGAAAGATCATGCCCAATATACTGAAAACCAAAAGGACACAAGATAAAATACAAGCCTGAAGTTGCAAGCTTGAAAGAGTCAGTGGGCACAATGAAAGATGAGGGAAGCATCAAAAGAAGATGCAAAGAATACATAGTCACTGTACCAAAAAAGAACTAGTTGACATTTGGTCATGTCAGGATGCAGCATCGGAACCAATTGTACTGAGGGAAGACATTCACGCTGTACTGAAAACATCAGCTAGAAAAAGCCTCCAGGAATTGATGGAACACCAATTGAAATGTTTCAACCAACTGAAGAAGCACTAGAAGCCCTCACCTGTACCTGCCAGGAAATTTGGAAAGCACCTATTGGCTAACTGATGTTTGTACCCATTCCAGAGACAGATGACCCAACAGAATGCTTACGTCATGGAGCAATATCAACAATAGCACAGGCCAGTGAAAATGTGCTGAAGATCATCCAAGAAGGGTGGCAGCAGTACATTGACAAGGAACTGCCAGAGGTCAGGCCAGATGCAGAAGAGGACATGGAACAAGGGATATCACTGCTGACGTTAGATGGATAAAGCCAATAAGACCAGAAAGATAATTACTAGGGCTTTATTGACTATACAAAGGCATTTGACTGTGGGTATTAAAACAAACTAAGGCTAGCCTTGAGAAAAATGGAAATGACGTGGAATTAATGTAATTCTCTTAAGTTAAACAAAGTACTGCTGTTTTTTTTCATATTGTTTCAGATTTGAACAAGAGGTCAAGAATTAAAATGTCAAGTATCTGACATTAGTTTTCCTGCTTTTCACATTTTATGTTACATTGGTCACCACCCACAAACCAATGTCCATGCGTGATTTTCAGATGTGTGTTTGAGTGTGTATATGTTTGTGTGTGGTTTATATAAGGTTGAGATAGCTCCATTTTTCCCTACTGTGTCCTGTGTCTGTTCCAAGAGCTCATCCTGGTTTCCACATTATCTTAGTCTTTGTGTGTCCCCATTTCCTCTCAACTATGACGGCAGCTCTGCTCTCCTTGTCTCAAGGACAGTGGTGGGTTTGAGCAGTGCTCGTCAGGACTTTTGCAGAGTGGACTTCTCATGGGATCCATCTGCTGATTTTCTGATGATTAGACTGAGATGATGGATTTTTGGTGCAGGACCACAGCGATGAAATTCCATCTTCCTCACTTCAGACCTGACACACTCTGTGGGTGTTGCCCTGCCTCTCAGTGTTTCCCAGGAGGCCCCACAGCGATGTCACTCTCTTCACCCCTCTTTCTTCCTGCGCTCTTTGGGAACAAGTCTCCAGGCTCAGCCTAAGTTAGGAAGGGGCATGATCTCACTGTCTTTATGGAAGCGAGTCCTCACACACTTTTGTAAATTTCCACTTGGGAGAGCTGATCCTTTCACCATTTATTCAGTCACAAATGGGCATTAGCATGGTGGTGGTTGTAGGTGCCATTATGTGGGTTGTAGCCCATAGCGACCTGGCACTTGAGCTATATTCGCATGGACTCAAGCAGAGTCCATTATACATTGACTGATTATCCAGTTCAGCTTGACTGGTTGTGTTGCTGATAGTGCACTGGCTTTCATCATCAGGAGCCATTTCTTTTGCCTCTACATCTCTTGACACACCCTTATCAGTGTGCACAAGTGTGTGTGTACATGAGGGTAGATGAAAAAGTGTTGCTACAAAACCAGAGAAACCTGTCTTAAACAAAAAAATATAATATGAAGCTAGTATTTCTTTGACACACCCAACATACACTTCTGAAGAGGGAGCTTCCACCTTTTTTCTTTCAAGAAAATCTGTCAAGATCACACATTTGAAATCCCCCCGAACCAGCTGTCAAACCTTCTGAGCTGCCCTCTCCGCCCTGAAATCACCCTTGTCTTGGCTACCTTCCTTAACACACCGAACCGTCTGTAGTGTTGTTCTACATGGAACAGTAGCTCTGTAAGTGTCTCACAAAGCTTCCATTGTTTGGGAATATGTCCACCTGAGCCTCACTGAAAATCTGATATGAGCCCTGATGACCAATTTTTAGATTTTTAATCTATAGTCAAAAGGGGGGGGGGAAGGGATTTTTAAACCTATTTAAGACACCCTAACGTCACTAAATGTATTACTGAAATAACTTGTCTTTACCACCCACTGATTGCTGAGATGTGTTTTAAAACACTTTGCTTGGAACAAACCCACACAGGTATTAACTGAAACCTGAGTAACAATACAGTCTGACTTTACCCTTGTTTGTGTGAAGACAGTCCTCGAGCGAGCAAGAGATTGAGAAAGTACTGGCTTCTTCAGGTGACAGGGATAGTAAGCATTGTAGGCCAGGTCTTCAGGCCAGGACTCTCAGGTTGAAGAAGCTGATGTTACAAACTCAAGGCAGAATCCTTCTCCTTGGTATACATCTGTTTAACCCTTGAGACTTTTCGGATGATTGGATGAAGCTCACACATATCCAGTTGACTGGATGAAGCCACACAATGAAGGTCAACTGATTGTAGATGCTTGCTGCATCAACAAATTGTCTTTTGTGAAATATCTAGACTAGGATTTGACCAAACATCCAGGCACCATGGATAACCCAGTCAAATGCACACACAAAGCTAGTGATCACTCTGTGCTGGTCCTGAAAGCAGGCATTTACCCAAGACTTTCTGGTTCCTCTTAATGGAAAATGAGTGCCATGGGATTCAAATTCTGGAGGCCACACAGATGGTAGCTACAGTGGTCTACAGCTTCTAGACTCACTTATGTAATGAACAAGGGCACAGGTGCATCCTATTTATTGGTATGGTTTGCATGTCAGTCATTCCAACAGGAGAATGGTAGTATAATCTTCTG
This sequence comes from Nesogale talazaci, assembly GCA_004026705.1. Lineage (NCBI taxonomy): Eukaryota > Metazoa > Chordata > Mammalia > Afrosoricida > Tenrecidae > Nesogale > Nesogale talazaci. The sequence continues at coordinate 47,977 of PVJH01005980.1, read as the reverse complement.
CTTTGTTATGTCCATATGGCTTCAAGGCGAATTTGATGTAGGTTCAAAGACTCGCTCATCAGTTTTAGATTCAAGAGTTCCCACACATTTTGGTTTCATCTCATTCATTACCATCCCTTCCATGGAACATCACATATACCATTTCTTATCTGCATTTCTGGTTTCCATTCCTCCTCCTTTCCTGACTCATCTCAAATCTGTCCTTGGGTGAATGCTGCCCTTTGGACATCATATGGTTGATTATTACAAGGCACACGTACCACCACAATGTGACAGTTCCCCTTGAAAGTTACCTATCGATCGGCTGAAAATCGAGGCCTGGGGGTGAGTTCATTTACAGACATGAAAGTAGCCAGTCTCACAGCCATAGTCTTGAGAGTTACACCAGATTCTGTCTAATCGGCGAGCCTAATCACTTGTACAACTGAGAGTTTTGTTCCTCATTGCGCTCCCACTCATTGCGCTGTCCACGGTTATTTAAGGCCATCCTCGTTGGTAACACTAGCCAGGCCCCCATCTGGTTCTCTGGGTCTCTGAGGCTTGCAAGCTAAAGGTCGTTTGGTGCATTGGCTGTTTCTTGTTGCTGCCAGATGCCATGAGGTTGGCTCTGACTCACAGCAACGTCTATGCACACAGGATCAAACGCTGCATGGTGCGCGCCACCCTCACCATCATTCCTGAGCCCCTTGATCCAGCCACTCTGCCCGTCCATCTCATTAAAGGCTTCCTCCCCTTCCCTGCCTCTCTACTGTGCCACGCCTGAAGTCCTTTTCTGGGGACTGAGCCCTCCTGAGAACACATCCACAGCAGGCAAGATAAAATCTTGCCATCCTTGCCTCTAAGGTGTTCTCTGGTCTTACTTTCTGCAATGCAGACAGGTTTGTCCTTTTAGCAGTCAAGTCCATGTCCTTTCAATATCCTTCCTGGCACCATGATTCAAGTGCATTGAATCTTCTTTGGTCTTCCTTCCTCAATCTCAGACTTGCAAAAGCAGATGATGCAATGGAAAGCAGCATGACTCGGGTCGGATGCACCTTTTGTCCTCAAAGCAGTGTCCTTGTTCTCCAACCTCTAAAGAGGTCTAGTGTGGCAGATTGACCTAACATTAAATACATTCACTGGCATACTAGACTAATTGTTTTTCTACATTTTGGGTTTCATTTTACTCTTCACTCCTGTAGAGAGGGAGAGACCAACAGTTTTGCCTAAGATGATCTTTTGCAAGCTTTTACCACTCCAGCTGCTATCCACCAAATCAGGAGGTAAAACAATATCATCTTTGGGGATTGTGTTATGCCAATTGACTGTAGTGTCCCCCAAATGGTGGTCCTAAGCTTTAGGTTTCAGTGGCTTTGACCATGATTAAGAAGGTTCTAAAAATTCTTCCTTTTGTGTTTTATTACATTCAGGGATATTGTGGCAGTTAAATAATTGTCAATTTAAGAATTAAACTTTTAGGAGTGGAGTCTAACCTGTCAATTATATTATAGCCAATCAGTCCTCTGTGTGGGCATGGCCTTCTCCGTAGAATTCTGGGAAATCCTGATTTTGCTCCTTGGTGGCCAGAGACATTTTCTCTCTTTGTTCAGTAACTGTGAGACATCCCTGAGAAGAAGTCCCATGGACATATCCTGATGCATCCAGAACCTTGGACCTGGAGAAGCCACATGAAGACCCCTCTCAGTGCTTACAATCGGATTTACATGAATTTCTACCCACTGGCCTTTTATTTTCTACATTCAGCATCATTGCATGTCTTTTGTGAGTCTGGAGAGAACTTTAGAGATTGCTTTCAGACATATGGGCTCATAATGGACTTATGGACTTGATCTGGACTGAGCTGGGATGCTTTCTCAATGTCAATTGCTCTTATATATAAACCTCTCCCTTACATACATACAAGTGTCTCCATGAACTTGTTTCTCTAGTCTACCCAGACTAACACAGATATGTTTTCAACACAGGTAAATAAGTCTGTACAAATATCCTATGCAAAACATACATACATACGTTGATGGGTGTAATCCCATTATACTTCCCATACCTGTGCATCCAAACATCTACCTATGAATCTACTTACAGATTATTGGTACTTCAGGATTTGTGTATCACAGTATTTACCCCTGTCTCCTTTAAATCATGTACCCCTCTAGTACCTGCCTGTTTTCATCATCTTTTGTACCTTCCTGTTATTTTATACTCCCTGCCCTGTCACCCCGATTAATACATGTGCAGTGAGTAGAGGAAGAGCCGAGATGAAACAGATTGGCCCAGTGGCTGAAACAATGGGCTCAAACAGAAGAGAAACAGCGAGGATGGTACATGGCCCAGCAGGACTTTGTTCTGCTATGTGTCAGGTCACTGTGAGTTGGAGCCAAGTGGGAAGCCACCTGTGAACAACAATGAGAACCACAGCAAACCTCTGGCTGGAGATTGACCCTTCCTTCCTTCCTTCCTTCCTTCCTTCCTTCCTTCCTTCCTTCCTTCCTTCCTTCCTTCCTTCCCCGCCCCCAGTCCCACCAACTATCAACTAATGTTGTTTTTTATTTGAAAACCTTTCCCTGATTTTTATAATAATTACATGGTCCTGGGGAAGGCAGAGTGGACATCTGTAGACAATTTGACATCCCCTCACAGAAAGGACCTACGGAAGAGATGGGCCAGTCACAGGGTGTGCCAACAAAACACACAGAATTGCTCTAGTTCTCCAGTGCTCTCCCCACCCCCCAATCATGACCCCAGTTCTACCTTACAAATCTGGCTAAACCAGAGCATGTACATTGGCACAGATATGAAACTGCGACACAGGGACTCCAGGACAGATAACCCCCTCAGAACTAATAATGAGAGTATGGATACCAGGAGGGTAAGGGTAAGGTGGGTGGAGAAAGGGGGGAACTGATCACAATGATCAACATATAAACGTCTCCTTAGGGGATGGAGAACAGAAAAGTGGGTGAAGTGAGACAGCAGTCAGTGTAAGACATGAAAAAAAATTATAATTATCAAGGGTTCATGAAGAAGGGAGGGTTGGGAAGGTGGAATGAGAAGCTGACACCAAGGTTTCAAGTAGAAAAAAAAATGTTTTCAAAATCATGATGGCAATGTATGTATAAATGTGTTTGACACAAATATACACACACATATATAAATATAGTGATAAGAGCTGTAAGAGCCCCAAATAAAATGATTTTTAAAAAGAAAGCAAAACATATAGAAGAGTTATTAGAATAAAATACATAAAAACATGGCCCCAGGAAATATTATCCTCCTGTATTTGATTTAGGTCACTTAGTACAATGCCCTGCAGGTCTGCCCCTTTTATGAGTTCTCTCTTTCACAGATTCATGGTTAATTGTACCACTGCACTGTGTGTGCCATGTTGTGTGTACCGTAAACTGTGTACCATACCGTGTGTCCTGCATTGTGTATACCACAGGGTGTGCCACATTGTGTCTATGTACCATAGTTCATCTTTTCCTCCATTGAAGGGGTTGCAATCTGTTTCCATATTTTCTTTTGTGCAATGTTGTGATTCACACAGCTGTCCATATATTTATTTGTCTCATGTCTCTTAGGAGCTTCCTCAGGAGCTCTGGTGACGTCATGGTTCTGAATTTGGCTATGATTTTCAAAGTCTGCAGTTCAAAACCACCAGCTGCTCCTAAAGAGAAAGATGGGGCTTTCTCCTTCGGTGAAGAGTTACGGCTTCTGAAACCCACAGAAGCAGCCCCAGTCTGTCCTGTCAGTCCTTATAGTCAGCACTGACTTGGTGACATGGAACTCGGTCTTGGTTTTATGTACTTCCAATTTACCTAGACTTAGATTGTGCCCATCATGCATTCTAATAATTAATGGAAGTTCGAAGCTATTGCTTTGTAGTTTGAGCTGTGTCACATCACAAATGAAGGTCCTAATGGTCTGCGATTATATCAACTGATGTTGCACTGCTATCAGTGTGCTTCCCAGTGCTCTGCATTTCTAGCAGTGGATCAAGTGCTTTCTCTAGTTTGTCTCAGTCTCCTCCATGGGTTCTCAAAATTATTTGGTCTACCATATCCTATTTAAAAAATACTCAGCAACCCTCAGCAATTACAATTTTTTGTACTATAGCCCATAATGGAGTACAAAGTTTAGGTATCTTTCTTCACAGCTCCCCCCCCCCACCCTTTGGTTGTCTCAGTGCCCCACATGGGACTGTATCACCCCATGGTCTAGTGGCCCCTCTGAAATCTGTCCATCATGGGTGACTTCTGGTATTTGAAATACTGGTGATAAAGCTCCCAGCATGATACCAGCACACAAGCCATGGCAGGATGACACACTGACAGGCAAGCAGTGGGTAGCAGATACATATTTTGCTCATGTTTTCTTGCCATGTGGGGCTTATCTTTTTATTCCCTTTTCTTTCATCGATCATGCTTCTGTGCCGCATTTAAAAATTTATTATCAATTCCAAATCAACATCAATTTTCTTTCCAGCAGCTGCAACAGCAGGCTTGCACATAACCATGCTTTTGAGGAGAGTGCAGGGCAGGGCAGTGTTTGACTGTCCTCTACACACGGCCATTGTGAGTGGGAGACAACTTGACAGTGTTGGCCCGCCCACCTCACCCCATCACCGGCATTGACATTTATGTCTATGACCCATCTTGAGTTAAATTTTGTGACTGTTGTGAGGCCTGTCAAGTGTTGAACTTCCCAATGAGAAAGGTAAGAAAGTCTTCCTTACTAATCTGTGACAAATGATCCACTATTTTTTTAAGCCCCAACAAAGAGTCTGCTTCTAGTTATGGCTGTCATCTGCCTCTCTCCCAACCCCACAACACCTGCTTAGAGAATCAGAGCCTATCACCAGGTTTACAAATCCTGACAGGTACTGAGTGCCCAATGATGCGGCAAGAAGCAGACCAAGCTGTTCAGTACAGATTAGTGAATAAGCACCAGTAAGCCAGTGCTTACTTTGGTTATTGGGTTGTCTGCCCCTGGGCCAGCATCTAGGCTTATTTATTTTTTACATATTGATGTCCAATTGTTCCAGTGCAATTTATCGAAAAGATTGTCCTTTCTGTATTAAATTGCCTTTGCTCCATTGTCAAGGATCAGTTGATTATATTTGTGTGGATTTATTTCTGGTCCCTCTATTCTGTTCTATTGATCTACATGTCTATCCTCTTGTCAATGAAGCGCAGCCTTGATTACTGTAATTTTAACGTAGGTCTTCAAGTCAGATAGTGTCATCCTTCAACTCTCCCCCTGGCCTGCCCCTCCCCCCCCCCCCGTTACTTCTTCAGTATTGTATTGGCTTTTTCATTTCATGTAAACTTGAGAATCAGCTTAAAGTGGCTGGCTGGGATTTAGAATGTGATTGCATTGAAATGATAGCTCAAATTGGGGAGAATTGATAGCCAAATAATATTTTGTTCTGATCCTTAAACAATGATTCTGTCTTCAGGTGTGTAGACAATGTTAGAACATTTTGTTATATTTCTGTTGGTTTCTGCATGTGCCTCATGGCTTTAGTCCTCTTATGCTACAATAACAAAAATATGCAAGTAGGAAACTTTGACAACCAGATATGTATTCATTCACAGACTGATAGGCTAGAAATCCAAATTCAGATTGTCCCCCCAAGGCAAGGTTGTTTCTCTCTGTGGGCGTTGGGGGAAGACTCTTGACTCCTTTAAGTATCTGTGGGTCTAGCATCTCTGGCTCAAGCTTTCCACATGTTGGCATTAATCTTCCCCTGGGTCTAGGAGGGTCTCATCCTAAGGACACCAGAGTCAAGGAATGCACACTACACCTGGAACTTCTTTCTTGGTAGAAATCATTCCATCTGATCTCTGCTTGCATGTTTAAACTCTTTAATATCTTAGGAAGAGATGTATTTTAACTACAACATAGATTGTATCCTGCCTTATTATGACCTGCAGTCCATAGGATAATGGCATCAGAAAACAAAATGGAGGTAGTGATAAAATGCTTTGACCTACCCAAGGAAAAACATATTTTGGGGATCAAAATCCAATGAGTACCAACACTATACACGTTTTGTTGGATTTACGTAATCCAGAGGATTACTCTTTCCCCCTCTCCACTGCTATTACGAATGTTTGCTTTTTTCTTAAATTCCCATTATTCATTATTGACCTAAGAAAAGCAATTGCTTTGTATATTTACCTTGTATTCTGTGATCATGTTGTATTTAATTATTAGTTCCCAGAGTTTTATTGTTGGTGGTGGCAATTCTTTGGGCTTAGCTACATAGAAAATCATGTCATCTCACAACAAAAGCACATTTGTTTCTTTCTCTCTGAACTATATATACTTCACTTCTTTTCCTTGTCTTATTGCAGAAGCTAGGCTAGGATGCTGTTGAATGGGAATGGTGCAAGAGAGAACATTATCCCCTTGTTACAGATATAGAAACCACCCAGTCTCTCACAATTAGATATGATGATCATTGTAGGTTTATCTTTTTTATTTTTTTTAAACCAAGTGAGTAGATTGTCCTCAGCTCAGCTCCTGTTTGGCTAAAAGACCTTACTGTGGATGGGTATTGGCTTTGTCACAAGTCTTTTCTGCCTGAATTTATATAGCTCTATGAATGCCAATTAAAATGTTTCAACAACTTGGTGCAATACAGGGAGAACTTACTGGTGTCTGTGCAGGAAGAGAGCGACTCAGCCACCCAAGTGGGAGAGAGCCTATTTGTGTCCATTCCAAAGACAGGTGACCCAGTGGAACACAGAAAGTATTATAAAGTATCATCCACCTCACGTTCAACTAAAATTTTGCTGAAGATTAAGTTGGCGTTAATCTTCCCCTGGGTCTAGGAGTTTCTCAGACTAAGGACCCCATATCCAAAGAATGCACACTACTCCTGGAACTTGGAGTGTGCTTGTCACTGTCATCAACCGTGCACTGCCAGGAATCCAAGCACAACTCAGACGAGAATGATAATGATATCATTGCTCAAGCAGAGATATGTTTACTTGTGTTCCATTGACTGTACAAAGGCATTTTACCATGAATATCATAGCAAGCAAACTGTGGACAACATTACCAAAAATATGAAAATCCACTTGATTGAATAAAAAGGAAGGGATACTGGGTGGTGTGCTATCAGGAGCAAGATGTGTGAGGGCTGTGTTCAACCTGTCCACTGAGCAGATAATTGGAGAAGCTGATTTATCTGAAGAAGAACTTGTCATGGAGTTGGGGGAAAGCTCATTAGCAAGTTGAGACATGTTGGTGACACAATGTTGTTTGCTGAAATCAAAGATCAATCGAAGCCCTTACTGATTGAAGTAGGGAAGTGACTACGGGCTTCACTATGTATTATCCTTTAAGGTAAAGTAAACAAAAATATTTTCAATGTGGTGGATGAAAGTGTCAATATATCATTTTATTTGGATCCTCGATCATTTCCATGGAAGCATCCATCGTGAACCAGGCAATGTAGTGGAATGGTCAGATATGCATGATCAGCAGAGTGCAGTGGGCAAATCTGTTGCACAAGACTTTGTTAGAGTATTACGTTGAGGCTTAAGGTTCACCCTACCAAGACATGGTATTTTGAATCACTCCCTTTGCACGTGAAGACTCCCAAACCCACACTCAGTGTCATAGAGCCAATGCAGACACATATGATAGAGCGTTTTTTTGGAGTTTCGGAGACTGGAACTCTTGACTGTAGTGGAATGCCCCATCTTTCTCCTGCAGAGCAGCTGGTGGTTTGGAGCTCCCCTTGTTGCATGGTCTTGTTCTCTCCCACTTAAGCCAGTGTGCTGTTAAGAGGAGACCCTGCTAGGCGTTCATCAGAACATTGTCCTGATGTGACACCATTAGGTTTTGCACATGTTGCCAGGAGAGACCAGTCTCTTGCTTGGTAAAGGAGAAGGACGCCTTGCTTGGTAAAGTAGAGGCGCAGCGAAAAAGGGGAAGGCCCTGGACAAGACGCGTTGACACAGTAGCTACAACAATAAACTCAAAGATAGCAACCATTATGAGGATGACATGGGACCAAGCCCTGTTTCATTCTCTTGTTCACAGGGTCACTATGGGTCCTAATTGACCCCAGGGCACCTCCCAATCAAAACAGGAGTCAAGTAAGGAGAACAGTGATTTCACAGCGCGATGGAGCATTGAACACACCAGGCATGGAGGTCTGGCTGCATAGTTGGCAGGTGGATGGCATGTGTTTTGGAAACTGAGAGGTCACACAAACACTCACCTCATGACTAAATTTGCATGCGGTTCTTCAGTCACCTCTGTTTGGCCTCCCTTTCTGGGGGCTAGAATTGCCCCAGCAAGGGAACTGCAAGGCATGTTCTATGGCCATCTTAGGTGAAGCCTAAGTAATTGAGAGCACCTCTACCCCATGTAAGCCAGTCCTTCATTCTGAGCATACGGAGAAGCAGAGGGAAGCCAGTCTACTGTGTGCAGTAACAGCACCACCCGCAGAGTCCAATTACAGGGTCAGCCTCAGCATGTCATAAAATCACTAGTAATATCTCTGACTCTGCTCTGTACTACATCCCCACAGTGGCCTTCTCCTTTTCATTTCCATTTGTGCAAGACAATCTATTGGGGTTCATAAGGAAAAGGCTGAAAGGGAGGATACTTTTGAGAAGTCAAAAGGTGATTTCTTGGGGTTGTTTATTTTTTTTCTCTGGAATAGTTGGAGACAGAGCAGGTCATTTTTCCATTTAAAAGTTCATACATGTTTTGTTTCATGTCATGGCTTTCAAGCTGTACAATGTAACTTCAACACCCACCACTTCCCTCTGTGCTTCCTGTCTCTATGGCTCCTTCCTGCCTGACTCCCCTGAGTCTGGTCTTTGTGAGAATGCTGCCCTTTGAATCTGAAATGTCTGAGTAGTCCCAGGTGTGTGGATATCACTAGCATCATTGCTTGCTGTATAGACCTCTTTACTGACTCACTGAAAATTGACTCGCGGAGGTGGGTTCATTTCCAGACCTGGTGGGTGACTAAGAGTCATAACGTTGGAAGTTCCACCAGTGTCTAGCCAACTGGCAAGCCTGATCTCTTTATTTAATTATTACTTTATGATTTTGAGTTTGATTCCACATCGGGGAATTGCAAGTGAAGTGAAATTTGTGAGTCTGTCTGTTTGATTGCTTGACTTTTTTTTCAAATGCAATACTTTTAGAGACCGTTATTCAAGTTACTCTTAGTCCTGTAGGTCTGAGTCCTCTCTTCATGGTCTTCGAGTCAATTCTGTTCACAGTGGCCCACGGCACTGAATAGAACTTCTCCTATGGGTTTCTTAGGCTGTAGTCTTTATGGGAGCAGAAAGTCTTTCTCCTGGAGACCAACTGGTGGTTATGAACTGTTGGCCCTGCAGTTAGCAGCCCAGCGCATCACCCACGATGCCACCAGTGCTGGAGGATGAAGATAGTGTGCATGAAACTGCTGAGCACAATCCTCTTTCTTCTCCCTTCCCTCACTCCCAAATATTCTTAAATTCACCTGGGAACCTCTTGTAAGGATGGCTCACATGGAACATTCTTTGAGAAACACTGGTATCAATCACAGGTGGATGACAGCAAAGGTTAAATACCCTTCCTGCTATTTTACCAGCAGAAATCCTCATCCAGGGGTTCTCTTACTCACAACCCACAGATTTGGTGGCATTCGAGAAGTGGTGCCCCCTTCTGCTCCCCAACAAATCTTCCTACCAACCTCTAGCCTCTGTTCCATCCAGCTGAGACCAAGTAGAAGTCAGATGCATTTAAAATCACCAGCTATGTACTAGATCATGGACATAACCAGGGAGGAAGGCCCTTTCAATCTCCTGTAGAATACACTGGGGGGTTTGAGGCATGCAGACAGATTCTGGACAAGACTGAGAACTGGAAAGATACAACCAGAGATCTTTCCAAGATTTGATTCTATTTTTAAAGTGATGGATGTGCACACAAGATCTACTAAAAATACAAAGGTATGCCAAGCAGTATAGTTGCAAAATAAATTGTTAAGAAACAAAAACATCCAAACCTGAAGCTATTTGTCTTGAAATGTAGGTTTGATACACCTTCGAAGGTGGTTTTCCCATCTCTTCAACACTTCCTCTCAAAGAACACAGAATGCTTCAATGTGCTCCATGTCAACAGGACACTTGGCATCCTCAAGGACTCACACCTTGTTCCTTCAAAATGCATTTTGAGTTCTAGGAACCAGAAGAATTCTGTGTAGGAACAATAGGGTTTTGTGGTAGATGGATGCATTAGTCTGGGTTGACTAAAGAAACAAATCCAAGGACACTCATGTGTATGTAAGAGACAGCTTTATATCAAAGGGCAATTTTATATTGAAAAACATCACACTCCAGTCCAGATCAAGTCCCTAAGTCTGATATTAGCGCCCATATGTCTGATACTAGTCTATAAATTCCTCTTTAAACTCACACAGCACATGCAATGAAGATTAATGCAGGAAGATCACAGGTCAGTGGTGGGTCTGGTGGTGGTGGAAGAATCTCAGCCCTGGGGCAGATTTTCACGTGGCTCCTCCAGCTCCTCTGACTGTTATCAGTTTGGCTCTGTGGGGCTGGTCAACAGGAATGTGTAGCAGAGAGTGTGTCCCACCTCCAGGAAGGAAGAAGGGAGTTCCTAGAATCCTCAGGAGAAGACCATGCCTGCACAAAGCTATCATTGGCTATGACCTGACTGACAGGCTCAACTCCACCCCTTCACTCAAGATGACAGGAGATTTTGTAACTGCCACAGTGGGGTTAAGTATCACAATACAATTCTCGTAGGACAGCACTGACTAATTTCATGGTTTTTGTTATCACCAGTGCAGTTTTCAATGTTCTGAAAATTTCTTCCTAATAAGCCATATAGTTGTCCTATGTCCTTCAAGAACATCTCTCATGATTTCCCCTTGGGGGTCCCAGGGAGCAATCATGATAGCTCTCTGAGCTGATCCCTCTGTCTTGGATGTAACTGGCCCAGAAGATGTCCCCAGAAGGCACCCTGATGGAGCTAAGACAGTGTTTGATTGAGAGAACTTGTTGTCCACAGTCAGTAGCCACCCACTGATTAAGGAACCATGTTTAAACATAGTTAGTTTGCGTTAAACTGTGCCTGCGTGAACTAGAATCCAGGTAGCAATACTTTTTGACTTTTTGATGTACATTCTTTTTCAGCACTCATCTAACTCATCTTTGTTTTTCTAGTACCTTGGATGGTGCCTTAGCAAATGCCTATTAAATGAAAAAATCGAAATTATATCCGAGGATCTTGAAAAATACTGTCTTGGGGATGGTGGTGAACAGATAGCATAATTAAAACCAGATGCTGAGGAGATTTTTAAATGTCTCAGGGGATGACATTCCCATCATTTACTCGGTAGAAATTGCTCTCTGCTCCATCTTGAAGCCAACCCTTTCCTGGCACTGGTAACACAATCTAAATAGCATTTAATTCTAGTGAAGATTTTCTCACTTCCTGCTACTGATCCAACTTGACATTAGGCCAACCTCAATTGGCCTGATTGACTACAAGCCTGTTTCATTCTGCGGTTCATCTTGCTTGATCAGCCAGGATTTCCCTTGTCCCTATAAACTGGAGTAAAGATATGGAGTGGGTGACCTCACAGTTATCTTTGTGATCTGACCTAACTCTTAGGCCATGTTCCTTCGATGATATGCTTTTTGTCCCTTGATCTGTGGATATACCTTCAATAATAAAGGCAGACACACTCTTTGCAAGGCCATGTGTCCCAATGAGAGAGGATGGTGGTTTGGACCAGATGATTGCTGTTGAGATGAGAAGCAGCACACTTGGAAAATGTTTAGAGGAATGAATAACAGGGGCTTTTGATATGGGCAGTGATGAAATGGAAGGAACATGTGACATTTTTTAAGCGGTAACAACTGGGTGTCCATAATATTTACAGAAGTGGGGGCACATTGACTCAAAAGCAAGAATTAAATTCTGGACTTAATAAATATGGGCCAATATTAGATGCAAAACTATAAAACGATAGTTGAAATTCCTAGCTGTGGAGACCTGTGGTCAACATAGGACTCAGGGCACCATCCCCAGGTAGATGGCATTTGGAGCCATGGGATTGGAGGGTCTGCCCTATGGTGTACACAGGAAGAAGATGCAGGACTGAATCTTGAGGCACTCCAGGGTCTGGAGTCCCACCCAGAATAGAGGGAGAAATCATTTGGAAAAGATGAAAAACAGGAGCATGTGGCATACCAGAAGCCAGTACGATGGGGGTAGCTTACTGAGTTAGCAGCTAATTCATATGGGAGCTAATTGGTGGTCGTCTTCGCAGAGAACGGTCTCAGAAGAACCAGGGGCAGATGTCAGAATTAAGTGAGTTTAAGAGATAACTCCATAAAGGTGAGGGAGGGAAGTTGGCGATACCAATGACATTTCAGAAAGAATTCTGCTGAGATGACAAATGAGGTTGTAGCTAGAGGAGATATATGGTCAAGGGAAGGTTTGTTTATTTTTTTTACTTCTTTAAGACAGCCTATACACCAAGGCCCATTTGGAGAAGAAAAATTGATGACCTCATTGGGAGAGGGCATTACAAAAGCACAACTTCATCCCTAAAGGCTCAGAGAGACAACCGGAGAAGTAAATACCCACCTTCAAAGGTGAAAATGAAAGATAGGGAGTTTGAGCCTGGAACCAAAACAAAACCACTGCCACCAAGTCCCCTCCCACTCAGAGTGATGCCTTAGAGCAGAGGTTCTCAACCTGTGGGTCGTGACCCCTTTGCAATCGAATGACCCTTTCACAGGGGTCACCTAAGCTCATCGAAAAACACATATTTTTGATGGTCCTAAGAACTGAGACACCCCTCCTCTATCTCTCTCCAGGCGGGTCCATCTGATGCCGAACACCCACATACGAGTGTCTGGAGTGAAGACTGTTACCCATGCTACACCATGCTTCAAGACAAAACTTTATTTATCTGTCATTAGAAGTCAATATTTCACAGTACATGATTGTGTATTGGTTTTGTGATTAGTCACTATGATTCGATGAGGTTCAATTTGTAACAGTGAAACTACACCCTGCATATCAGTTATTTACATGTCAATTCATAGCAGTGGCAAAATGACAGTGAAGAAGTAGCAACAAAGATGATTTCATGGTTGGGGGTCACCAAGGCATGAGGAACTATTAACGGGTCGCTGCATCAGGAAGGTTGAGAACAACTGCCTTAGATGGTTACAGCAACTTTAAATCTTTAAAGGTGAAGACAGGCTAGTCTTTGTCCTGCAGAAGGTCTGGTGCGTTAGAAGCACTGGTCTAGAGATCAGCAGTTTGACCCCAAACTCACAGCACACCAAGACTCCTTCAGTATGAACACAGAACAGGCAATGGGTAGACTGAGGGTCCAAAAGAGGAGGAGGCCGAAAGAGGTAGGAGCTGTTGGTGATGGAGAAGGCAGAAAACTTGTGGTGTTTATTTTTCAAAAAGAAGTGAATATTCTACCAAAAAATAAAAAAGAAAAAGACATTAGAGTTTCTGGAAAATTCTGCCTTCAGATTTGACCAGGGATTTCGAGTGAGTCCAGCTAGCTTCATCAAGTGTTTTACTGCAGACACATTCAATGGCCTGGATGAGGTGGAGAAAGAAGATTTAATGTGTCAGGGAAAATGAGAAGCAAGGGGCTGGGATGATTAATACAAGGGCTTATAATAATTGGCTGTGAGAACTAATTGAAATAAAGGGTGAAGCCAGGGCATAAGGGGAGTGATAGGTCTTGAAAAAGTGATGGATGCAATTAATTCCACACCAAAGTGAAGTGACCTTGCTTTTGACAATGAAGACGCGTGGAGTGAGGACGCTGGATTGGAAAGGCTGGAGAGAGAGAGGTGGTCCTTCAAGAGTCAGGTGCTCTTGCCCAGGATATGACTTGGGAGAAGATCAAGTGCAGGAAAGGATTGCCAGGAATGAGAAGACCAAGGAAATTGGGGTGGGTTGGGGTGGGGCCAGTGGTATGCTCCTGATGGATGCTAAATTAGCAAGGGCACCTGGAGAGGAAGGTGAGAGGTCAGGTTTTAGTGTCTTAATCAAGACTGGGGATTGACCTAGATCTCAGAGGACAACACAGCAGGAGGGCCAGCTGATGGAATGATTCTGCCGGGGCTTTTGAATGAAGAAGACGAGGAAATAATTTGAAAAGCAGCCTATATGAGCCAAAGGACCCTGGGCCAAGGAAACAGGTGTGGGTGGGTGTGCGCGCATGTATGTGTGTGTGTGTCATCATCTCAGAATGATGGGTGTGGACTTTCAGGGAGGTGATCCTTTGGGGAATGTGGACTCAGAAGGAAAAGAGACGTTGAAGACACAGGATGATTTGATAAGGGAGGGCTTGGGGGGAGGCCAGGGACTGTGGATAGATAAGTAGGATGATAAGATGTAAAAGGATGTAAAGTGATGGAGAAGAGCTATCTTCTAAACATGAACATTCCTGCCAACACATTCGTCCCAGGTTGGCATCATCTTGAATTTACTCATGCTGTTCATTACCGTCAAGTTGACCCTGACTCAAAGCAACCCTGGGGGGCACAATAGATCTGCCCCTGTGGGTTCCAAAGACTAAATCCTTGCAGGACTAGAAAGTCTCATCTTCCCCCTGGGGAGAGTCTGCTGGTTTCACACTGCTCACCTTAGGTTGAGCAGCAGAATAAGTCACCCCTTGGACCTCCAGGGATTCTTTGCTCACACCTGGACCACTACAAGAGCCTCCATGCTTATGTCTTCATCTCAACACATCCGCTGAGAAGATCCTGTTCCATCCTGACTCCGTTATCTTATCTCCTCTGCACCCACTCCTCCATGGCTCCCACTCCATTCAGAACTGAAGCTAAAATCCTCACCGTGAGCAGCTGAGTCTGATCTCCCACTGCTTTTTTTCTCTTTGTCTCCTACTAATTCTATGATCACCCCCTCTGGGTCCAGCCCCAGGATCCACCAGCTTAATTATTCTATGTGTGTTTCTCACTATGATGTTATTGGGACCATTGTGATTCAGCAGAGGATGCTTTTTCCCCAGGTGGCATGCTCCTCCACCCTAGTCAAGTCTTGGCTTAAATTTCAGTTGTGCAATCCGATCCTTCCTGATGACCTTTGTAAGGCACTCTGGTGATGCAATGGGTTAGACATTGGGGGCTGGGATTGTAGGTTCACCTCCACCAGGTGCTTCATGGTAGAAAGATGAGGCAGCCTGCTTAGATAAAGATTGGCACTCAGAAACCCTCTGGGGAAGCTGTATTGTCCTATAGGAAGGGGTCTCCGAATCAGAATTGACCCCACAGGAGTGCCTTGAATCCATCCTTTCTCTGGATTTCCCTGCTCCACCTTCCTGCTTAAATTATTTTGATAGAGCTAATCAACCAATATTTCATTGACTGCCTGATTGTGTGTCTGTTGCTCCTACACTGGAAACCATTGAACAGGGATTGTTACCCATCTTCAGGCTCAGTGCTCTAAACAGAGTTTTGAATTTAGAAGATGTTTTATACATAGTGTTCAATAACTGTTGAAGCTGCGAATGCTCTACTTTGAGAATACTCCATAAAATTTTAATTTCTATTATGATAATATTGATCACAAAGGAAATATGACCTGATGCTCTGTCAGCTTAATATAAATCAGAGTGGTTTGCTTTGAGTTTTACCCATGGATAACTTTACAAATCGCATATGAATGTTGTGATAGGCATTAGTCTATGTTCGCCAAATTTAATAACTGTCAACTCTATCACACTAATGACAACATTCAGGACCTCTATATTTCTACATATCTATTTATTAGTTAGGTTACTTGATCTGCTTACAAATGTGGGGATGGTGCAGGGCCAGGCAGAGCTTCCTTCTGTGGTCCAGAGGCTTGCTGAGTCAGAGCCTAACAATGACTACAGCAAACAATTTGATGTGCCAACACCTACAGAGATCTGCTGCTGCTGCCGTAGAGTCTGACTCCTTCTCTTCCATCCCACTTGTCCCTTTGTTGCCGTGATCTGCCTTGATTCTGTGTTGTTTAGCATGCAGAGGTTCATCATAGTCTCCTCATTGTATCAAAGTTAACACTTAATCAATAAAATATTGCCTGCTGTGTCCCATTCATTTAATTTTTCACTTTGATTTATGCTTTATCTTGGGTTATTACTGCTTCGTGGGCTCTCTCTGTTTTCGCTCGCTCTGCACATCAGTCTATCCCTTCCCATTTAATCTGTCCACATCTCTTTGCTGTAGCCAAGACTCTCATAGATAACATCCAGACAGACCTCGTTACTCGCTCTATTCTCCATGTCTGTCTTTATTGAGGAATTAAATCCACTCCAACTCTCTGCTCTAAGGAATCCATTTGGTCAGGTTTCAGTGCTGTTAATAATTCTCCTATACTTCTTCATTTTACCTTTTTAACCGTTCTGTATTTCTATTCGGGACCAGTGCGTCGGAGGATATAAGCAGCGTGACGACAATTGCAAACAGCTCTCTCTCTGTGACAGTGCCACCTGAGTGCTCCTCGGAAACAAGGTTGGTGAGATTGCACCTTGCACACGTTGGGCACGGGTCATCAGGAGAGACCAGTTCCTCGTAGAGGCCACCAGGCTCCCTACAGGAGAGGAAGTCTCCTATGAGGTGGATAGACACAGGCGAACGCAACAATGGGTTCAAACAGAACGAGTGTGAGGACAATGCAGAACCAGGTTGTGCCCTTCTGTTGCCCTTAGAGTCACTGTGGGTTGGACCCAATCTGAGGATACCTAACATAACAAAGAACAACTGGTCTTGTGTTACCGGTCACTTTCGCATTTCTCTGTACACTTTTAGAGCTTATTCCTCTAGCTGACAGGGCTTTTTAATATGTTTCTTAGTGACCTTCTTCCTTTTGGGGAGCAGTGGATCCTCAGTCTGAGTTTCCCCCAGAGCTCAATTTAAAAATTCTTCATGTTTTATGGATAAAATCTGGATTTAACAAAGCTCATGAATTTTAATCTCATTTCTATATATAGATCCCTTTTTAAAAAATGAAATGAAGAATAAATAAAATAAGTAAATAGGTATTAAATAACTTGGATTCATAATTACAGCAAATACTCATTATACATTTAAACTATTCAAGGCTCCACGTCACCTTGCACACAGCAGTGCCTCTGGTCCTATTTTTATTTGCCTTCTGTCCATCTCAGAATGGTCTCAGTTATGTTGTTTAAGTCAATTGTCTAGAGAGGGTGTACCAGTGCTATATTTTCCTAAGTCTTTGAATACCTAAGGCTTTTCTTTTTAAACTTTGTTATATAAAATGTCAATGGAGAGAACAGAGGAGGTTTCAAAAAGCCTGTGGAATTAAAAGAGAATGGAATGTTCCCCCAAATCCTCTGAAGTGTTTCATACAAGTGAGCGTAGTACAATTTTGGTTTCCCCCAAATGCATTAGAAATGACGTCATTGCTTTCTGTGCTGTAAGGTTGAAGAGTAGAATGCTGAGGCAAGACTGTCTCCCTTCTTTCCTCAGCAAGAATGTGTCCAGTACCCAAAGCCTGTCCTACATGTGAGAAAGTGTTCACAGATCCTTGCTGACTATGGAGTGTAAGCCCCTACTGCTTCCTGCTCTGCATTCTGTCTAAAACGTCACAAGGAACCAACCACTCTCACATCGACCCTATGAGGGAGGCTAGAGCTGCTCCTCTGAGTTTCTGAGACTTCAAGTCTGAGCAGATAATTCCACCATTCTTTCTAGGAATAATTGGTAGATGTGAACCAACAGCCTTCCACTTAGCAGTTCATTGTGTAACTCACTCTGCCACCACGAGTCTTACAGCTCACACAGGTGATACAAACTGTGGTAGTCCGGGTAGACTAGAGAAACAAATCCATAGACACGCATCTTGATATAAGGGAAAGGTTTTTATACAGGAGGAACAGAACACTGAGAAAGCATCCCAACCCAGTCCAGTTCAAAGTCATTAGTCCGATATTAGCCCATATGTCCAATAGCAGTCTATAACGTCTCCTTCCGACTCACGAAGTCACAAGTCAGTGGGTGCAGAATCCTGGCACTGGTGGGGGTCTCCCCATGACTCCTCGATTCCAGGGCTCAGGGTCCATCAACAGCATCCAGTGGTGGTAGAAGCAACTAAGCACTGGCAGGGGTCTCCACGCAGCTTCTCCAGCATCAGAGGTCTGATTCCATCAGGGTAAGGCCATGTGGCTTCTCCTCTGGCTCCTTCAGCTCCTCAGACACTACCATCTTTTCTTGTCCATCATTCATCGTCTCGGAGACTGACTTCCAACAACTGGGAAGATGACTTCTCATCTCCACAAGGGAAATACAGTGAGGTTTCCCAGAAGTCTCAGGAGGAAGCCATGCCCATACAGAGGCCTCATTGGCTACCCAATGGCTATCTCCAGATTAACATGGAAGACTCCACCCCTGCATCCCAATCATGAAATTGAGATTAAGCACACGACCACCACATAAACTATCAAAGGCCAGCGGTAGAATAGGAGCCACCTGCAAGGCTGGGAGCTAAGACCTCATGAAGAGGAGATATAGTTGCTTTTCAGGTTGACTCATCTGTTGAACTTCCTCATCCTCAATCTAAAGATGCTCATTTTATGGGCTTAGCAGGGCCACATAGAATGCACCTCGACATATGATTGACGTTGGACTTCAGAAAGAGAAAAGGAGTGCAAGCAGAGTGCCACTCATAGGAGTGACTCACCTCCTCCCCAAAGAAAGGCATGCGAAATAGTTATTGTGTCATGATTTTAAATGGTCCTCTGGGTACTTCTGAGCTGCGTGTCTCAGATCCCAATAAAGGGGCAGAGGGGTCTGGGCTTGACACCATCACACCCCTCCACATGATCATTACTTCATAAAAGTCTCTGAATTGTGAAATTGGGGTGAAAAACAGGGATAGAGAGATGTACAGAATGAGCTATTCTGACAAGTAACCTTTTCCCCCCGCAGCAACCATGACCCAAGTAAGCTGGAGCAGTGAGCAAGAATAAAAATAGAAAACCATCATTTCCAGCAATGTCGAGGATTATTTGTTCAGAGATTCCCCTCTGGTGTGTGACAATGCCGGATAGCATAGTTCTAAAAGAATAAGCACAAGTATGAACTGGTGGAATGGTAAAGGAGTTCTAAATCTGTGGGATTAAAAAACAGTGTCAAAGAGAAATCAAATACCACATCTACTATTTATTTCCCTGGGGTAAAGTATAATACATTCAACATCTAATTTCATAATTAAAAGCATACAAAACACTCAGAGAAGTGACATGCTATAAACTAGAGCCAGCAGAAACAACTGCCACAACATGGGACATCAAATAACAAAATACAGAATTAAAGATAGAGGTTAATTGCATGTTAAATAGACTTAAGAAAATAGAAGGTGGTGCAGAACGAAGAAACAAGGACTTCTGAACACCTTACAGGAACAGATGAAGAAGGCTCTAGGTCCTGGAGAGGGGGCCATACCAGATCTTCCAATTCAAGTCCAGAGTAAGCTTCAGGTGGCTTTTCAGAAAGACACGGAGGCATAGAGGAGGCTTGGAGATTCAAAGAACAGAACAAAAACAGTTTAAAATTCCTTACACAAGCCTTCTTCCCATACTTTTCTGTAGTGATATCAGAATTACAAGGTAATCTGAAATACAACACACTGTAAATTTAGTTGAATAAGTCGAGACTAACACCTCTTCCATAAACCAACCTAAATTTCCCTGACTGGAGACAAACCGGACCACACTGACTGCCAATGAGATTTCCCTGACTGATAGTAAGCCAGTAGGGCAGAGTAGAAAGATACCTCTGGGCTCCTGAGGCTTTGGGTCTCTACTGGAAAGGGAAGTCTCCTCTTTCACCCACAGAGTGTCCAGTTGGTTTGGACTGTTGTCCTTTCTTTCAGCTCACAGTCCCTAGGGGTTATTCACGACCCCACCAGCTCTCCTTCTGTGCCAATCAAGATCCACAAGCTTTCAATCCAATCCAAAGAGAATTCTCAAAAACGCAATTCAGAATGTGATCTCACAATAAAAATTAACATACACATAGAAGCAGTTAGGGAAGCAACCTAAGGAGCCTGAGCTGGAAACAGCAGATACAAAGCGGGCCTGGAAATGATGAAGTACACGCGCTGAAGGTACATGCTGATTCAGTGTTAAATATTCGGGAGGAAATAAGCTGAGAGGATAAGGAGAGAATACAAAATCATAAAGCTTGGCTAGGCAGAAAAAATAAAACACAGAGTGTCTAAAAATTAAAGCATAATATTTGAAGTCAGCAACTCAAACATTCAGCTCACCTGATTATACTAACAGCAGTGAACTGGAATATAGATTTCAAAGAATTACAAGAATGTAGCACAGGATGACAAGTGTGAAAGAAAGGTTAATAGACTTGAAAAATAAAACAAGGATCTCTAATACATGTCTAATTTGAGTTCCAGAAAGCAAGGAGCGGAGGGGGCGGGGAGGGATATGGGGAAGAGATGATATCCCCAAGAGATAATGAATGACAATTTTTGAGAATTTATGAATAACAATGATCCCCCAAAAGTCCAATTAATCTCAAGCAAGTTAAATAAAAATACATGCATGTCTAGATAAATTATCATGACACCACGGAACAACAAGGACAAAGGAAGGATCTTAGAAGCAATCAGAGATTAAAGAGATGTTGCTTTGAAAGGAATGACGAATGACAGCTGGATTCTCAACAGCAAAGTTGGAAGTCAGATGATAGCAAGAAATGTTTTTCATGCACTAATAGAAAATTACTGTCACCCTAACATTGTGTCCATGAGTAATATAGCTTCTATGAATTAGAGGATATTAATATGTTTTCTCATACACACACATTTCCCACAGACTATTATACTTCAGATACAAATAACAAGGATCCTGGCAGACAGATCCATGATTCAGGAATATTCCACCAATAAAAATGAGAAAATCTAAATAAAAAACACCAGGATTTATTTGGGAGAACTCCTGAGGTAAACAGGACCCAGGGTTCTCATAAGATAACGAGAAAGAGGCAATACTACTTCTGCGCCGAATCTTGCCTTTAAAGAAAAAGTTGAGGATCCTTGTAGATGGACACAGAGTGCGATAGTTTGAGTTTGTGTCAACGTGGCTAGGCCAGACTTCTCAGCGATGTGGCAGTGCAGTCCTGTAATCAATTCCCCATTAGGCGACCTAATATAATGAAATCAGCAACATAATATGATCTGCTATGAGTAGTCGATGGTCGCAAGATTGGGCTGCAATGAAACCCCCCTAACTTAGGCCACAACCTTGATCCAATTGCATGCAAATTTCCTCTGCAGGTTAGCCACTTTCTAGATGCAGGAATGCTGTGGAAAAGCTGGCTGCTTCTTCCTGTGTGGGGACACCGCATTTGGGTCCCCCACCTCCACTTGCCATTTCCCCTGCTTACCCTTGTAATCTTCAGTGGTCTATACCTGACCTACTAACCATGGATTCATTTCCCTCTGCAGTCAAAAGTGTGCCTTCTGACAGCCCCAGTCACAAGCTTGAACTGCTGACCTTTGGGTTCATCAGTGTCTGGAGCGACACAAGTCAGGAATTAGGCAGGAGAAGCCTCCAGGTAAACATCCAAGCCACGTAGCTCCAAGGAGATGTGGCCACTTCTACAATCTTGTGAGCCTAATCTCCTTCCCCTCCCTCTCTCCTTCTCCTGCTCTGGCTTGACTTCTCCAGAGAACCCAGCCTAACACACCACACACACAACAAAACTTTGGCTGAGTTTACAGGGCCGTTGAGCCAAAAATTGAAGTTTGAGAATGTCAAACCATGCAGGTCTTGGGAAATGCCATCGAGAATCAGTGACATTGGCTTCAAATCATTTACAATATTACAATGGTGCAAATGATGAGATGAAAATGCCAAGCTGACAGAGGATAAAAAGAAGAGCAGAGTTTTCAGAACATAAAAAACTGTAATAAAGCCTATCTAGTTTTAAACAAAAAGTAGGAGAGAGAGAGGAGAGAGAGAGAGAGAGAGAGAGAGAGAGAGAGAGAGAGAGAGAGAGAGAGAGAGAAGAAATGAAATCAGAACAATATTGTCGTTGGGTGGCCCACTATGATAATTACATGATTTGATGTCAACTTGATAAATAGATTAATAGGGGTGGAGTCTAGTCTGTCAACCTGGTCACAGCCTGGTTGGTGCCTCCTTGTGGGTGTGTCCTTCTCATGTGAATTCTGGGAGTTTTTTCTCTTCCTTCCTGGAGCCAAGACATAGTCTCTGTCTCTTTCACCTTCCTGTTAACAAGCCACATGGAGCCAAGCTGGTGGCAGCCAGAGCCCTGGAGAGATGTCCACTGCCATTGGATCCGAAGGAATTTCCACCCATTGGCGGGCGATCCTCCTGCATTTGGTATCATTGCATGTGCTGCACGAGTCTGCAGAGGAATTCAGGGGCTAGTATTGGACTTATGTGCTAACATCCAACTCATGGATCTGATTTGGACTGGGCTGGCATGTTTTCCTGATGCGTAATTACTTCTCCATCAAAAGGTCTTTCTTATACATATATGAGTGTCCCTGGATTTGTTTCTCTAGTTGCCCTGGACTAGCACATCCACTCATCTCATCTCCGTATATGTTGTTGTGGTTGAGCCCATTGTTGCAGCCGCTGTGTGAGTCCCTCCAGTTGAAGACCCTCTTTTTTTTTTCACAGACACTGTCCCAAACAAGGCCTACTGTTCAAGATGCACTTGACAGAATATCCAAAGTAGGTAAGGTCAAGTCTCACCATCCTCACTTCTCAAGAACATTCTGACAGTGCTTCTATCAAGGCAGATTTCTTTGTTCTTCTGGAAGCCCAGACTACTATCAATTTTCTTCCCAGACACCCTGAAAGGCCACCAGGTCTTCCGTGGTCTTCTTTGTCTATTGTCAAGCTTTCACCTGCCAGTCAGGCAACTGAAAATGCTGTGCCTTGAGTCAGGCACACCTTAGTGATGCCCTTGTTCTTGAACACTGCAGGGTGCTGGCAAGCCTTCCCAATGTGACGTCTCACTTGCTCCCTCCACGGCTGCATCCCTGAGCATTCACTGTGGGTCCATGTGGAACGAAATCTTCCGCAACTTCAAGCTTTTCTCAGTTGATTAAGATACTGTCCACTGGCTGTGGAAAAGGCAAGGGCCATCCACTGCAGAGGGATTAGGCACCAAGAAGCTTGTGACTAGCAGGGAAACATTGTCAGATACTGAAAGTCTCCTCAATGTCTGCAAGACGTTGCTAGAAATAGTGCCGGAAGATTTTCCTCCTCAGGTTGGAACACACTCAAAATAGGACTGAGGGAAGAGCTGCCTCCTTAGAGTAGACTTAATGGAGTAAAGCAGAGGGAATGTACATTTGCTGATGGACGAAGGCTCAAAGTGAGGCAGGTTAGGATTGGTCCCTGCAGAAGGACATCATACTTGGTAAACTAGAGGGGCAGTGAAAAAGAGGAAGGCCCTAGATCCGAGGGACTGACTCAGGGGCTACAATGGGCTCCAACAGAGCAAGACTGGTGAGGCTGGTGTCGGACGAGGCAGAGTTTGGTTCTGTTGCATGGATGGTTGTCGTGTGTTGGAGGCAGCATGACAGTGCCTAAGAACATCAGCTCCAAAGAGGTGACTGGAATCGAATTCCCCCGTCTCTGTCGTTTCAGGATAGAATTAAGCTTGGTCATTAGCTGACAGTAGAATCAGGACATTATGGTGAGTAGCCACTTATTTCCTTGAGTATGGAGAAGAGCTAGAATTAGAATGATGCTGCATCAGAAAGCTGTAGCTGATACTGCAGCGGACATTGCTGTCTGTGGACATTAGAGGGACTACAGATGAGGAATACAGCCGTCTTGCAAAGTTGAACACAGCAATACAACCGATTCTTCTCTTCAGCCTCCCAAGAGAACCACAGTTTGGCCAATATGAGGGTTTTTTTTTTTAAGTTTCATGGGAAAATTGAATTAAGATATCATGACAATTACCCGGGAACTTGTGGAAGCCCCCTTGTAAAAAAGCTTCAGTCTTTGGAAACTCACTTTGGACTCCTCTCCCCTACAACCATAAGAGAATAAATATGTGCTTTCACGTCATCAAGTCTATGGAAATCTGTTATAGCAATGATAGGCCATTAATGCCAGATTCTGATGTCTCTGGGTAGAGGGTCTTCTGGAACAAACAGAGCAGAGGTGTTTGTTGGGGAAGTGGCTTTAGATATGAGGGATGAGATTGAGACATCTCTGAGGAGCATCATGGGAAAACTAGGCGTCCTTGATGCTGTTGACTCTGCTACTGAGAACTAAGAAAGAAATGAGAAATTTGGTAGAGAAAGTATATATATCATCTGAGAAAATATCCGGGACATCAGAAACATAGTTGCTAAAGGTGCTCTTGGCAAAGACTCTAAGGAAACTACTGGGAATATTTTGCTTTTAAACTAAGTGGCTGAATGAAGATTGCAACTCGTATTAATATAAATGTGTTCTATGAACTGAGAATATACCCAAACAGTTCTTAGTGGGCTTATTTCAGACCTTAATAGAAGATATTTGCAAAATTTCTAAAGACAAAGAACCGGTGACCCTTTATGGGGATTATGCAACCTTTTTTCCAGATGACTCCTAATACCTTTATTTAGAAATTCCAAAATGGTGTACTAAGTTTATAATTCTATTTATGAAATTTTAAAAATATTTGTGGTATAAAATCCTCAACTACTTGGGGAGCCTAAGAACTCCCTCCAGCATGGAGGACAGGTCTTGAACAAAGTCATCATATGATCATTAATCAGCTGCAAGGGTAAATCCTTGCCCCTGTAAGAAGTCCCCACTTACTCTTAGAGTCAGAACATCAATGATGTGACGGGACGCGGCTTAACCGCAGCTTTGAGGAACAGGATTCAGACTAGGGAATGGATACAGTGGAAGTCCCAGTTCAGCCCCACAGAGGACTTGTCCCTGAAGTGCTATTTTGGCTGAGTGTTTACAATTGGGAAATTCCGTTTCCAACTAGGAGGTAGTTGAGAACATTAATTTTCCCATTAGAGAAGCTTGATTTAAATACAACATCTCCAAAGAGTACAGCAGGTTTGTAGAGCCACAGTGACAGGACACAGCAGGAATGAGAGAGTGAGAAACAGGGACAGGTCATCTGAGATGGACCTTCCCACGAGTAGCCAACAGGTTATGGCTGCCACATACCTGTGTCCAACATTTTCCCTCTAGCACAAAGAGCGATATGTTCATTTGTGAAGATTCCATAGTAGTCGTGCAAACTGTGTTTCACATGGTAACTGATCCAAAATCAGAGAAATTACTATAGCTGCTACTGAGTCTGCTTGAACCATATGGACTTATTGATGTTCTAATGACAGTTTCATTGAGTTCAGCCTGATTGTATGCTTCTGAGTGCATCCAGCTACACTTATCCACAGTGGGTACCAACCAACTGTGTACAATGTGATGAATTCTAAATGTCCTGCATACTAAGAATTTCAAATTAAAATTTCCTGGGTGCACAGTTGAATGAGCCATCACCATTTAAGCCACCATCCTATCGACGACCAGTGATGTTGCTGTGATGCTGGAAGTTATGTCATGCTATTTCAAATATAAAAAGATTCATGCATTTTCAGAGGGTCTTTCGGACTAGAGCTGCCTAAGAAGAAGGATGTGATGGCTATGTCTTATGCCAGATTACTCCTGTGTGAAAGTAGGAGTCGAAACCTATGTATCCATTAGGTCATAGCCTGATGATGCCTCCTGGGGGGAGTGTCCTTTTGTAAGAGAGATGTTGAGGGAGGACTTCTTCCTCTTGCCTCATTTCCTTCCTTCCTGTCTAGATTCTGCCTCTGGGGTGGGCAGCCCATGTGCCCCACTGATCTTGGGAGCTGTGGTGCTCTGCCATTTTCCTGCAGATGGACCTTGGATCCAGGTGGTCCAGCACTCACCGGTCTGTGATTTCATGACTGCCTGCTTGGTCTTTATGCTTCATTCACACAACTATATGAGTCTGAAGAGTGCTCTGACTAGCATTGTACCCATGAACTTGAAATGAGTTGGGCTGCTTTCTTGATATAAATTGATTTCTTGATATAAAGTTATGCATACACGAGGTGACTGCTTTTGTTTTGCATGATTTTCTTGAAAAAAAAATGGCCAGCATAAATCTTAGGGATAACACCCAAACATTCTCTGATATAATGTCAAATGATGACATCCATCCCCCCTTACGTAGGAAGATATTAAAAATATGACTAAGGAAGAGATGCCCCCTGAGAAACTCAGCACCACAGCCATGGAGTGACCAGGACATCATCCTAACATCTACTGACACTGCCAAGGCCGTGGGCAAGGTTTTCTTGGAGCTAATTGGCCTGGCCTTCCGTTTCTCCCACCCGCAGTGTGTTGGTCACAGATCTCACCTTCCATCTGGAGAAAGCTACCAAGTAGGATGACATCAAGAAATTGCTGAAGCAGAGGTCAGATGGTTCCCTAAAGGGCATCCTGACTCACACTGGGGACCAGGTTGCTTCCTGTGGCTTTACCAATGACATCCACTCTTTAATCTTTGATGCTGGGGATGGCATTGCTCTCAAGGACCAATTTGTCAAGCTCATTTCCTGATTTGACCTTAAATTTGGCCACAGCAACAGAGGGATGGACAGTATGCTCCACATGGCCTCCAAAAAATAGAGCTTCCTTGGGTCACAAGTGCCAGAGACAACACTAGAGTCAGAGAGAGCCCTTCAGCTGCTAGAGGGTCATTGCGCCCAAACATTGAGGCCATCCCATCATCTCAAATTTTCATCCAGATCCCCTGAAGAAGGGGAAGGTCTTAGAGAGTCAAACTTTGTCATATACCACCAATAAAAGTATGCTCTGCCCGCCAAAAAGAAAAGATAGGAAATAAGAAAACACCAAAGAATATATCAGATGAAACCCTGAAACTTACTATTGAAAGTAGTAGCGAAAGTCAAAGACAGAAATTAAGTGAACAGAAAGATTTCAAGTGGTGGCTTGAATAAGACAAACTATCAACAGAAAATATACAAAGCGTTAGAGTTAGAAAAAGAATGAAAAGTTTGGCAAATCTCAAGATGAAAGACTTTAAGGAAGAAATCCAAGCCTCCGGATGTGGCATTGAAGGACTTGCTGGGTAAGCATTGGATAGCATAGGAAGCATCCAAAGAACAGAAGGAGTAGACAAAGTTACCGAACCTAGAAGGACTGATTGACATCGAACTGTTTCAGGAGGTAGTGGGTATCAAGTGCTGAAGGCACTGGAGGAAGATGTCCGTCCTGCACCGAAACCAATGATTCAAACAAGATTCCTGGAATTGACAGAGTGCCAACTGAGATGTTTCAACAAATGAAATGGCAATGCCAGACTCCTTCTTCTATGCCACTGCATTTGGAAGATGGCTAGCTACCACGATGACAACTCATAGTTCTGCTCCTTCCAAAGAAAGAAACCCAATGGAATTGAGAGATGTTCAAACAATATCATTAGGATCACGTGCAAGTCAAACTACACTGAAGCTCATTCCTACACCGCGGCAGCAGAACGTTGTCCATGTGGCGCTACACATTCAAGCAGAATTCAGAAGAGGGTGTAGCTGGAATCAGACAAATCTTGGCTGACAGCAAAAAATGCCCCAGGGATGTTTGCTCAATTTATTGATGTAAAGTCATCTGACTGGGTCGATCACAGCACATTATGAATAACATTGAGAAGTATGGGGATTCCAGAACACTCAATTTTACTCATGAGGAACCTTTACATGGATCAAAAGGAGGACATTCAAACAGAACAAGTGACTATTGCATGGTTTGACATCTGGAAAGGTGGGTGTCTGTGTTGTATCCTTTCACCATGCTTACTCCACCTATCTACTGTGACAATAATAGAAGAGGCTAGGTTAGATAAAGAATAACAGAGCATCAGGATTAGAGGAAACCTCATTAACAATCCGTGGTATGCAGATCATGAACGTTGCTTGCTGAAATTAGGGGGGGGGGAGGAAAACACCCTAATCCTCTTGGGGATACAGAGCAAAGGTTATCACTCTCAATATGCATTTCAACTTGAGAAGAAAAAGAAAACCAGAAACTAAGCAAAACTGTGAGAAATGAAGAAAGTGTTGAATTCTCCAAAGATTTCATTCACTTGGACCCATGATCAATGGCCATGGAAGCAGCAGTCATGAAATCAAAGGCATGCCGAATGGGGCAAGTCAAGTGCAAAAACTTCTTCGAAGTCCTCAAAAGCAAAGATGCTACTCTAAGCCGTAGGCCTGCCATCATATTTTCAACCATGTCACTTGCGTGGGGGCCGGGGCAATGAATAAAGAAGGCTGAAGAAGAACAGATGCCTTTGAATCAGGCTGTTAGTGAGGAGCATTCAATATACCATGGGCTGTTAGAAGAACACAGGGATCTATCTTGGAAAAAGGATGGTCAGAAAGTACCTTTGAAGTGAGGATGGTAAGACATTGTCCCGGGCCCCTGCCGAGAGGAAGACCAGCCCTTGGAGAAGGACAAGTGTGGTCAAGTAGCGGGTGAGGGAAAAAGAAGGAAATCATAAATAAAATGCATAAACACAGCGATTGCCACAGGAGCCTTCCAGAGCGATGCTTGGGAGGGTGGTGCAGGGCCAGGCCGAGTTCTGCTCTGCTCCACACGTGTTGTGATCAGTTCAAACAGACTCAGTGACACCGGGCAAACACCGACACAGTTTAATATTTTTCCACTAGGATTTGTTCCTCAAGCAAAATTTATGATACACTTCCTTTCCTCCCTTTAATCACAGACTCCATCATTTAATGAGCGTTGTGACCTCTGACGTCTGGGTTGCTGTTTCCTGATCAATATCATGGTATAAAAATCCTGCCAGTGAGCAAAGCGCACGTGATCCGTTCATCCCTTTCCCTGTGTGCTCTTGACCATCAGCCGCCATCTCTGGGCCCCCTGGGGAGCAGGCTCAGCAGGCAGAATCTGGCCTGGGAAATGCACCACTGCCTGCCTCCCTGCTGCCAGCACCAGAGTCTCTACCCGAAAGACTAAGCTTTATTTGCTTTTATTTCATTTTTTCTTTTTTTGCAGATGCACTGAATCTAAATCTCGACTCCTCTAGCATTTCAGAAACTGTACACAGAATGATTTTGTTCTATAAAGTCCAGGGAGATTGCTTCAAAATAAATGAGGTTTTATGTCTTCATTATACATGAAAGGTATTTAATTGCATATACCTGGAAAATATATCATCCATTTACATGAGTACATTGAGACTCACCTTTCTCATCAAAGGGAGCCCCGAGGGGTGGCTGCTGCAGCAAGTCTTGCTCACATTGTCCATGCTAGGACATACCTGGGTAGGTCCCCAGATGGACCAGTCTGCCTGTTTGAAATGCCCTTTAATAGGATGGTTCCAGAGAGCTTCAGTGGCGTAATTGGCTGCACATTAGACTGCTAACCACAAGGTCAGCAGTTCCAGCCCACCAGCCACTCCAAGGGAAACAGATGAAACTCTCTGTCCCTGTAAAGATTTACGGTCTGGGAAACCCCAGGGAGCAGTTCTATTTTCCCTGCAGTGTCACTCTGAGTCGGAATTGATTCCAAGGCATTGGATTTAGGATGACCTCATGTTCCAGTTTCAATTTCACTTGAAGTCTGTTGTCCCAGATTTCTGTCCTGTTCACCATTTGTGCAACCCCCCTCCCCCTTTCCTTTTTTAAAAAAGAAGTATGACTATGAACAGTTTCCAGCAGATCTGGCAGCCTTCCACCTTGCACTCCAGGTTTCTGCTGGCTTCTCACCTCACTCCACTCCTGGTGGAAACTGCTCCCTGGGAGCAGGGGAGGGAAGGAGAGACGTGTCTGGGTCAGGAGACTGGGATGGATTACCTTCATGTGCACCCCGTGTAGTTTGAACACTTGTGACGATGACTCGCCTCTTATTTCATGATGCTTAAAACAAGAGCAATCACTTGTTGAGAAGCCGATGGTGACTGCCCCACGTGGGTCAGCATGGAACATTGACCTGTAGGGTTGTCAAGGGGATCCTTCAGGAGTGGATCTAGCCACCCCTTTCTTCCGTGGTGTCACCTGCTGAGTGTATTCAGACCACTACCTCTTTGGTTAACAGATGAGGTTTCAGCTGTCTCTTCCACCAAGGTGGTACAGTGGGATATTGACATAGGAAAGCCACATACTGTTCTACGCATTGGAGCTATGATGTTGGAAAAGCATTAAACGTACCACGAGCTGGCAAAAGAGCAAACACATCTGTCTTGGAAGAAGTACAGCTAGAACCCTCCTTAGAGATAATGGTGGGGAGGCTTTGTTTTATATTCTTGGTCTTGTTGCCCAGAGAGACAATTCCCTGGAGAAGAACATCATGCTTGGTAACATCAAGAGGCAGTGACAAAGAGGAAGGCCCTGGGCGGCATGGATTGACACCACGGCTTCAACAATGGGACAATGGGCTCTAGTTTAAGGACCATTGTGAGGATGGCTCAGGATTGGGCAGAGCTTCCTTTGGTTGTATGCAGGGTCACCATGAGTCAGGACTGATTTGATTGCAGCCAAGAGTAACTATCATCCCCATCCAGGGGAGCCCTATTACAAGGTCAGCATCTGTCATCATCATCTGGATTATTTGCAGACATTCCTTTTTCCATACCTTTCAGCACGATGGTATTCGAGACCCAAATACAAGTTCAATGAAATGGATTCTCATGCCAGTGGTGAATAAGCGCCCCTGGGAATTATTGGGCACGATTGTTCATGCAGGTTGCTGAGTCCATGCCAACTCATGGAAACTCCATGACGATGCCACATGATTCTGTGGCCCCACGTGGGCATTGGCATGCTGGAGTCTGCTGTCTGGGTCACCGTGCTTTAAGGGTCTTTCAACCTAAGAGGGTGACTGGTTGCTAATTGGAAGATTGATTGTTCAAAGCTATGAGTCACTTCCTGATAGAAAGATGAAGAAGTCAGCTTCTATAAAGATTGTCAGCTCCAGGTGGGGCGGTTCTACTTTGTCCTCTGAGGCCACTCTGAGTCAGCAATCTAAAGGAGTCAGAATCTAAAGGAGGGTTGTTTTTCCAGAGCAGAATTCAAGAATGTCCTATAGTTATCATGAAGGTCTTAAGTGGCTGAAAACAATCTCCATTCTGTCTTCATCATCTGTCTTGGTCCCAAAGCTCATCTGAAATTTGACCATCATGGGGGACCCTGCTGGCATTTGAAATACTGGTGGCACGACTTGCAGCCTCATAGCAGTAGAGAAGCCACTACACTTTGGCACACAGACATGTGAGCACCAGAAGATTCAAATACTCCAGAGACGCAACTAAACGTGCTGCAAGGTTGATGATTGTTAAAATTTTTCCTCCAAGATGAAGAAATATGGGGTGCCATTGAACAAGCGAGAAGACGCATGAAATGTTTGGTTCTTCTATTCCTACAACTAATTCTTTCTCCTAATTTAATTCTGCTCCAGTTTTTCTTGAAAACCTATGAAAAATAGAAGCAGTAGCTATTAACATATGGGTGAATTAGCACAAAAAAAACAGTTGCAAATAGTTTAATAATGCAAGTTTTACATTGGTGCCATCAGGTAATAAAAATAGCCAATCGGTTCCTTTATTTAAAAAATAAAGTTTTATTCAATATAATGAACAAAGTTAGAGCCTTGGGATGTGCACTGTGCCAAAGGTCTTTCATGATTGTGAAAGCTACTGTAAATTCTGCTAAAATGTTAGTCATTAAAGACAAAGGCATTTGTTTTTGAATAAAATATTTTAAAATTGTGTGGAGCGTAGCGTTGTAAGTAAAGCAATGATTCTATTAAATTAATAAACTGTGAATTGATCATAGTACATATAAAGCTTTTAACAAAGTTAAGAGACAGCCAACAGATTGAAGGCAAAGCCTATTTGGGGAGTCATTCGTCTGATAATATCCAGAACACAGAAAGAACTCCTACAACCCAATCAAGTAAGTGATGGATAAAATATTTGAATCGATAGCTATTTCATCCAAGAAAAAAATTAAATGCCCCCAAAGCACTTGACAAACTGCTCAACATTTCTAGTTATTAGGGAAGTCAAAACTACAATGAGATATCATTTTACATTCATGAATATGCAGATGACACCCCTTGCTTGCTGAAAGTGAGGAGAGGACTTGAAGCACTTGCTGATGAGGAACAAAGATTACAGCCGTCAGGATGGATTACAACCCAATGTAGAGAGAAGAGCAACATCTCACAACTAGACCAATCAGTAACATCATGATAAGCACAGAAAAGGGTGACATGCCCAAGGATTTCATTTCTCCTGCATCCATAATCAATGCTTTTGGAAACAGCAGTCGGGAGACCAATGGGCAATCGCAATGGGTCAATCTGCTGCACGAGACCTCTGTAGTGTGTTGAAAAGCAAGGGGGATATTTTAGGGACTGAGGTGCGCCTGACCTAACCCAGGGTATTTTCAATGCCCTCACTTGCTTGTGAAAGGTGGACATTGAATAAGGAAGCCCTGAGAAGAATAAATGCATTTGAATTGTGGTGTTGGTGAAGAATACTGACATTGCCAAGGACGACCAGTGGAACAAACAACCCTCTTTTGGAATAAGTAAGGCCAGAGTTCTCCTTAGAAGCAAGTATGGCAAGACTCCATCTTGCATACTTTGCACATGCTGTCAGGAGAGACCAGTCCCTGCAGAAAAGGACTTGGTGCTTGGTACAGTGAAAGGACAGTGACAATCACAAAAGTCCTCCATGTGATGGATGGCCACAGTGACTCCAACAATGGGCTTAAGCATTAGAGAAATGGTGAGGTTTTTGGAAGCTGTGGAGAAATCGGAGCCTTCATTTAATGCTGGCGGAATTGTAAGATAATGCAATCACTGTTGCAAAACATTTTGGAAATTGCTAAAAGGAAGCACACCTAAAAATACCATGAGAAACATCAACCACACTCCTAGGTATCTGTCCAAAATAATTGGAGTTAGGAATAAATTCAGACAATTGTAAACCAATGTTCATTGCACCAGTGTTCACAGTAGTTAAAAGGTGTAGCAAGTTTGAATGTTCATTAATATGGGTAAGCAGAGGGATGTTGCTTGACCATAAAGACAAATTCCCTACTCATCTATCAGTTTGCTTTACTGTGATGGCTTGGCTGTAGTGTAGTATGATGCTGAAAGCTTTGTCACTGGGTTTCTCAATATCAGCATAGTCATCTGTGGTGAGGAGGGTTTACTTGAGCTTCTAGAATAAGAATAATAGGATGCTTACTTCTGAGCTAGTAGTCACTGAAAATCTTGTGAACAGAAGCAGAACCTTGTCAGACGTTTTGCCCTAAGATGAGCCCCTCTGGTGGGAAGACATTCAAATCATGAAGAAGGAAGAGCTTGGTTTCTCAAAGTAGAGTTGACCTTAGTAGGTTGGTGAAAGTATAGTATAGCTTGGGGACCTTCATTTGCTGACGGGGAGCAGCTCAAAATGGTAATGGCAATAAACGGAGGCAGATATCCATTAATAGCCAGAACGTGGAATGTATGAAGGAGGAGCTTGGGAAAAGTTTGAAGTTTGCACAAATGAAACGAGACACAAGAAATTGAAGAAGGCTATCAACTTTTTCATTCTGACATGGATCAGATATATAGTCATAATGATTTGGGGATTTCTGGCTCCTGGAATGTGAATGTCCAAAGCAAAGAAAAAGAATACATCAGTTGAATATATAGCCTTACTGATTAAAAAAGGTATCAGAAGTGCCATAACAGAATTTTAATAATGGATTCAAAGTTGACCAATTGCTTCTTCCTTGCAAATATATTTATTACTATTATCATTATTGTTATTATTATTACTATGGAAATTTAGTAGCAACTATACATTTGTGTCTCACCAGGTGTAATATACAGGAATCAAATCGACTTCATCTATGGGGAGAAATGATGAAGAATCTCACTATGAGAAGCCCAGAAAAGTCTGGATCTGATTCCAGAGCAGCCCATCAACTGCTCATACCTAAGTTTAGAATGATGCTTAACACAATGATAACACTTCCATAAGAGACAAGATTTGACCTTGTGCAAATGTCACTTGAGTCAAGAGACTCTATGAAGGACAGATTTGACACACTGAATACCTAATGACAGAATACCCGCTGAGCTGTGGAATGACATCGAGTGCCATATATGACAAAGCAAAAGATTACTTAAAAATAGGAATGGAAAAAAAAAGACTAAATTAGATGTCAGAGGAGACTCTACTCAGGAGTCCTCAAACTTTTTAAACAGGGGACCAGTTCACTGTCCCTCATACCATTGGAGGGCCAGACTATAGTTTAAAAAAAAAACTATGAACAAATTTCTACACACACTGCACATATCTGATTTTGAAGTAAAAAATGGGAACAAATATCATATGTAGAATGAAGTACAAGTGAAGTTAAATCGACAAACTTGCCAGTATTTCAATGAGAACTATGGGCCTGCTTTTGGCTAATGAGATAGTCAATGTCCGGTTCCATATTTGTCACTGCTAGTCATAACAAATGGTGTAAGTGTGCATCAGTTGGCCTAGATCTGGTTGGAGATTTCGGATGTTTCATTTTGGGAAAAGCCTGTTCACAGACATAAGTGCTGCCAAAGATTGTTGCCATTTTGAGTGCATGGTTGCTGGGATTAGGATATGTCTCAGAGGGGAGAGATGCATAGAAATTAGGAAGGCTGCTTGACTTGAATGAGTCTTTCAGAGAGTCACAATTCTGCAGTTCAGCCAGCTCCATTTGGTACATTGTATTCATATTTTCAATATCAATAGAAAATGGGTTGCAGAAAAGCTGTATGCCGTGTTCATGGAGATGAAGCTCTTTAAATCTAAACTGGAACTCCTTTTGCAACTTTTCTAGTGAACCCACACATGCTGTGTTTGGGAACGCAACAAGTGGTTTTTTCAGCTAATAGATTTTGAGTTGTGGGGAGATGGCAGAAATTTTCCTCCTTCACTTGTTTGATGAGAAGGCCTGGTTTTACTTCAAATGCTTTCACATGTGATTGCATATCACAGATGAACTTCCCCTTTCCTTGAAATTGCACATTGGAACTGTTGAGTAGCTCTGTTACATTTGTCAGAAAGGCAAGGTGCCATTTCAATTCTACATCTTTGTTTTTTGAAAGCAGAAAAGCTGTCATCTGTGGAAGTAAGTCATAGAAATGTTACAAAACTCTCCCTCCACTCAGCCAACTCAGCCAATGGACTTGTATGTGGTACAGAACATCTTCATAGGCAACATTTAACTGAGGCAGAAAAAAATCATGAAATTGTCTGTGGTTTAGTGCATTAGCTCTAATGAAGCTAACACAAGAAACCACAATTTTCATAACAGGGTCCCACTTCAGTGATTCACTACACAGCGCTTGTTGGTGGACGAGGTAGTGTATGGCTATTGGATGAGAATGATTATGTTGGTCCATCTCTTGGTTAATGGGAGCAATCACTTCTTTCTTAGACCCCACCATGCTAGGAGCACCATCAGTTGTCACACTGGCTAGTTTAGCCCAGTCCTGCTCCAAACCATTCATAGTTTGACAAACATTTTCATAGATATACTCTCCTGTAGTTGTTCCTTTGATGCTTTGTAGTGCAGCAAGCTCTTCTGTGACTTCGAAATAGTCATTCGTCCCACGAATAAAAATTAGAAGATGTGCAGAATCATGAACATCATTACTCTCGTCTAGTGCCACGGAAAAATAGGAAAGTTTTTTTTTGTGGAGTTTTGCAAATGCTGATGTAAACTGTCTCCCATTTCTTCAATCCTTCAGTAATTGTAGGTCCTGAAAGATTCACTGTACTAAATAAATCCACATTTTCTGAACACATCTTGTTAGCAACAGAAAAAAAGACATTCTTTAACAAATTCTCCCTTCATGAATGGTCTGTCAGTGCACACTATTAGCTTGGCAACTTAAAACTTGCTCACCGTGATGAAATATTAGCTGCTTCTGCTTCAAAAAAGTATTTTGCTGAGCTGTCAATGCATTTTTCAGTATTAATAGTTTACCTTTTCTCACTTCTCCAACCAATCACATTTAGATTTATGTTGAGTTTGATAGGCCGACTCAAGTTTTATTCTTTGAACACAGACACTATATTCTGGAATATCAAACATATAGCTCTTTCCTTGGATTGTGTGTATATACAGCACTACCAAAACAATATACCAGCAATCACTTTGCCCACACAGAGACATAAGACTGCACTGCCCATTAATGCAGTCCGATCAGTGCCCATCAATGCAGTCTTGCCAGTCCACATCATTTCAGCCTCACCAGAGCCCATATTAATAGGGTGGAACTCCGTTTTTATCTCAGACACATACTGGTGCGATGTGGGAACCAGCACGGATCACAGAGCCAGTTCCTCCACCACCTTTCTAGTTCACACTACCCTGTACGAACCATACTGTGATCTGTGAACTCATACAGGAATCTGATCCCATGGATAAGAAGACCCATGCAATCAGATACCACTTCAGGAGAAAAGAAGGCACATATGCCTTTTTCCTTCCAAATCTAGTGCAAGTTCAGCCATATAAGCACAGACTGAACTTGCACTGCTCAGAGATCACAACAGTGTGAACTAGGGTTTACACAGCACACAAAATACAACACTATCCACAACTGAATAGCAATCAGAATATAAATGCATTTACTGTCAATTAAATTGGGTTTCCTACTCCTCCACTGTTTGCAGAGCTGGATTAAGTTCCCAGGGGGCTTAGGCAGATTATCAGTTTGGGGGCTCCATGCATTGACACTGACTACTGACAGTTTGCATTAATACTGAGCGCTGATCATGTGCATTAACACTGAGCACTTACAATGATCATTACCACTGAGCACTGACTATTTGCATCAGCACTGTGACGCAACTCCCCTGGAAACCATCCCAACCAACTACTTTTTTAAAAAAGGTTCTCCTAACTTCAAAAAACGATGCCTCCTATCTGCAAAAAATAAGACCTCCTAACTTCCTAAAAAGAAGAACCTCCGAACCACAAGTAAAGGCCCTACTAACTGCAAAATAATTAAAAAAATTAGAGCACCTAACTTCACACACACACACACACACACACACACACACACACACACACACAGAGATCCTAACTTGTTCTTACCTCGGTCCTCGGGCAGCAGCAGGCTCTGCACAGGCAAGCTTGTGACTCATACCATCACACGGAGACTGAGAGGAGGAGTCCACAGATGAGAGGAGGAGGGGAGTCGGAGAGCGCGGAGCACATTCCGCACATGCGCACTGAGGGCCGGGACAAGTCGGCTGCTGAGCAGGACAGGCAGAAGCGGCAAACACGCCCGGCGGCGGGATCAGTTTCCTTGGCGGGCCGCATGTGGTCTGCGGACCATAGTTCAAGGACGCCCGCTCTAGATCATCCCCTGATAGTAAAGCAGCAGCGTCAATGGAAGAAATGAAGTGAAAGAGTTGGACAGAAGAGTTCCAAGAGCTGCTAAAGCAGAAAAAGCAAATTATTATAATTAAATGTGCAAAGACCTGGAGTTAGGAAGCCAACCTATAGAAGTGCAATATTGACATAGTCGATCGGCACAGTCTTGGATGGTGCAGGAAGCAGGAAGCAGCAAAGGATGATGGAAGGAGCACTAAGAGTCACTGCACCCTAAAGAACTGGCTGATGCTCAACCATCTGAAGTGGTAGCGTGT
This sequence comes from Nesogale talazaci, assembly GCA_004026705.1. Classification (NCBI taxonomy): domain Eukaryota; kingdom Metazoa; phylum Chordata; class Mammalia; order Afrosoricida; family Tenrecidae; genus Nesogale; species Nesogale talazaci. Next base: position 10,181 of record PVJH01005980.1, on the reverse strand, counting down.
GATCAAAAACCGACAGTGCTGAAGGAAGAGGTTTGAGTGCCAATTGAAAGCTCTCGACAAGTTGATGAAACACTGGAAACATTCACTAGTCTATGCCAGGAAATTTGGAAGAGGGCTACTTGGTCAATTGACTGGAAAGGATCTACATTTGTACCCTTTCCAAAGAAACATGACCTAACAGAATATAAAATATTAAACAGTGTCATTAATATCCCATGCAAGTAAATTTTTTTTCTTGAAGATCATTGAAAAGTGGCTCTTGATTGGGAACTGGCAGAAATTCAGCTGGATTCTGAAGAGGTTATGGAAGAGGGATATGATTGCTGATATCAGATGGATTTTGGGTGACAGCAGAGAATACCAGAAAGAAGTCTAATTGTGTTCTGTTGACTATGAAAAGGTATTGGACTGTGTGGATCACACAATTTATGGATAGCATTGAGAAAAATGGATATTCCAGAACATTTAATTGTGTTCATGAAGAACCCATGCATGGAATAAGAAACAATCAAATGAACAGAAAAGGGGAATATCGTGTGGCTTAAAATTAGGAAATGTATGTATCAGGAGTGCATCCTCTCCCCATACTTGCTCAATGTATATCCTGAGCAAATAATCCAAGAAGCTGAGCTATTTAAAGAAGAACACAGCAATCAGGAACAGAGGAAAGCTTGTTGTGATATGCAGATGGCATAACCATGCTTGCAGGAAGCAAGGAGTACATGGACCACTTGTTAATGTTAATGCAACCTTCAGGATGGACTGCAGCTCAACATGAAGAAATAAAAATTACAAACAACTAGATCGATAGACAACAGCAATGATGATAAACGGGGAAAACAGATGAAGTTGTCAAGTATTTTATTTTATTTAGGTTCACAATGAATGCTCATGGAAACAGTATCTAAGAAGTAAAACAAACTATTGTCTTAGACAAATCTACTGCACAAGACCTTTAATAATGCTAAACAACAAAAAAGAAAAAAAGTCATTTTGAAGACTGAGGTACACCTGACCCAAACATGGTATCTTCAGTCACATCATAGGAAAATTGGCCAATGAATTAGAAAGAGCACAGAAGAATTGATGTTTTCAAAATACAACCTTGACAGCCAAAGTGAAAGCACAGTGTCAGAGAACAAACAGATCTGTCTTCGAAGGAGTATAGACAGAACACTCTTTGGAAATGAAGGTGACAAGACTTGTTCTCGGATTGTCTGGACATATTAACGGTAGAGACCAGTTTCTGGAGAGGATATAAAGTAGATGGTCATCGAAAGAGAGGAAGTACCTCATGTTAGCCTGGGTAGACTAGAGAAACAAAGTCAGGGAGACTCATATTTGTATAGGAGAGAGCTTTATATACAAGAACAATTAATTATTGAGAAAACATCCCAACCCAGTCCAGATCAAATCCTTAAGTCCAATACTGGCCCATAGGTCTGACACCAATCTATAAAGTCCTCTTCAGACTCATGCAGCACATGCAATGGCACAGAGTGCAGAAAGATCACAGGTCAGGGGGTGGGAAGTCTTGTGGATCCAGTGGCATTGTAAGCATCTCAGCACTGGCAGGGCTTTCTATGTGGTTCCCTCACCTCCCAAACATTGACTGTCTCAGGGTCACTTCATGTGGCTTCTCCTCAGAAATGTCTCACGGGGAGTGAGACTTCTCTGTAGAGAGTCTCCAAGGGGTGAGGAGAGAGAGTGTGTGTCTCTCCTCTCCTCAAGGAGGAAAAGCAGGAGTTCCCAGAATCCTCAGGAGAAGGCCATGCCCACACAAACATCTCTTTGGCTATATCCCAATTGACAGGCCAGACTCCACCCCTACACTCTTAATCCTCAAATTGACACCAGATTATGCACCTCTGTGGATTGACACAGTGACTGTAACAATGAGCTCAAGCATTGCAGCAGCAATGAGGATGGCATAGGACCAACCAGCGTTTCATTCCCTCATTCAGAGGGTCACTATGAGTTGGTACTGACTTGGTAGCTTGGAATAATAACATGAAAATCAGCTCAGTTGTGACATGTGCTGCAACATGGAATAGTCATTGGAAAACATTCTGCTAAGTAACATAATCCAACCTTAAATGGAGAAACATTGTTCGATTCTCAAAAAAAAAAAAATGAACCCACTGCCATCGAGTTGATTCTGACCCATAGTAATGCTGTAGGACAGGATAGAACTGCCTCTGTTGGTTTCTGAACCTGTAACTCTTTGTGTCATAAGAAAACCTTGTCTTTTCCCCAAAGAGTAGTAGAGTGGATTCAAACTATTGACCTTCTGGTTAGTAGCCCAGCATGTAACCACTACACCATTTGCATGAAACATTCAGAAAATACAAGTGTATCGTGACAAAAGCACAATCTTTATGAGAGATAGGAAGGTGGAAGCAAGAAGAGGGAGAGCAGAGCTCAGAGGAGGAGCTAACTTCCTTAGGAAACACTGGGCTTCTGCTTAATATTACAGGAAAAATGGGAACACAATTATGGTGGTGGTGGAATAACATGACCAATGTGATTAATGGTACAGCATTCTACATGTAATGAAGGTCAAATGTTTCCTTTGTTGTGTCGATGTTTACTGCACTTAAAAAAATCACAATGCATTCAAACTGTGATATTATACTAATCAAAGGTTAAATGTTTTTCTACATGCACTGTTCAAGAAAGTAAACAACAATAATTTTGAGCTAAAGCTGACTTTGAATACAAAAAGTACATTAGCAGCCCATATCAGTCTGTTCTTAAAAATATGTGAGCCTTTGAAGAACTCCGTGTACATCACGCTAAGTGCCCTACAAAGCTACTAAACTTTTTATAGAGGAATCGTTCCTTCAACTGTCAGCTGCATTTTGTTTTTGAGAACATTGATTTGGGGAGCTATTTGAGCAAAGAATTCCACGTCTGAAGTTCTGAAAAACACTTTGGGATTTAAAGCTTTTTATCAAATAGCAGTCATCGCAATCTGAGCTTGTAAACATAAAGACATTAAGATTTATTTATCCAAAAACAAAAACAAAATAGATGTACTTCAACAACGAGAGATCAACAAGTGAGAAGATTTAATGATGAGCTACCGTAATTGCAATTTGTGTAGGGAAAGGTGAGCGGATGCTCAATTTTTTCCCTCCCATGTTTAATTATAAACATTTTCAAGCAAGCAGGCAAAACAATTGCATAAGCACTGCATAAGGAACACCCATCTCTCCACCGCCACTATTCTACCACTAACAATTTACCACACTTTATTTTTATCCTCTGGCCATCTGCCTGTCCATCTTTCTAATGAGCCCTGGTGAAAGACTGGATAAGACCTTGGCAGCTAATTGTGCTGTGGCTCCAAGGTCCTCAGCAGTCCTAAGCTCCCCTGAGTTTCTGTGAGAATAAAGACCTACAGAACTATTGCTGGGAAGATGGGTACAGCTGTTAGGGGTCATCAAGTCTGTTCTGACTCAGAGAAGCCCAGTGTGCGGTGCAATCCTCTGCCCATTGTCACAGCCAGTGTGCCAACCCATCTCGCTGGGCCATTCCATCTTCCTACGCCGGGGACTGTCTCTCCAGGTCCAAAGTTTGTGGAAGGGGGTCTCACCATCCTTGCCTCTAAGGGCTATCCTGCTTGTACTTTATTCAAGATGGATTTGTTTGTTCTTTTGGCAGTCTGAGGTACTTTCCATATTCTTTGCCTGCGCCATGACTCAAAGGCAGGGGTGCTCCTTTCCCCTGGCCACCCCATCTCGACCTAAAGAGGCACCGGCTACTCCGCTGGATTTCACCAGAGGATTTCACCAGTCTGTGGCAGAACCTCTTCTGGTGGGATCATCTGTAAGGACTTCAAGGCAAGTTTGCCTTCACTCAGTGTTTCAGGCTGAGTGTTCTGGAGAAACAAAATTCGTGACATTCATGTAAAGAAGAAGTACTTTTCTATCAAGAAATAACTTACATAGTTCAGTGGAACTCAAGTCTGTGGGTCAGATACCAGATACAAGACCTGCTGGCAGATGACTCAGGAAATCCACGAAGGGAGTTGGGAGATCACGGGTCTGTGTGGATCCAAGGGTACTAGGAACATGGCCTGGCAACAAGCCACATCAGCTGTGCCCAGAGTTAGATGCCGAATCCAAGAAGCATGGAGACACACAGAGTGGGAGGGAGTCCGAGAGAAAGAGAGGAGCGAGGTAGTTCTCAGGGTCTCTCTTAAGGAAAGGCCACCTCCCTTTCTAGTACTGCTAAGTTAACACAAAATCAACTGACCCCAGGCAGTGTAATGGTGCTTTTGGAATTCTCTGTTGTGGCGCTCTACATCAGCTTTTCCTCTTTCCTTCCCCTGCCTGGTATCACTGGTTACACCAGGATCTGGTTCAGATTCTGAGAAAGTTTGAGGCTTGTTTATCAGTTTGCCTGCTAATGAGCACAGGGACTGCTTCCAGTTTGGGGCTGTTTTGAATAAAGCAAGCGTCCATGCACAGTCGCAAGGAATCTTTCTGAAGACATATGCTTGTACTTCCTTGGCATATGTTTGTTGTAGAAGAAACTGCCCAATATTTTTCCAAAATGGTTGTAGCATTTGGAAATGTCACCAAAAGATATAAGAAAGTTCTGGTCGACTCATCTCCTTGCCAACATTTGGTGTTGACGTTGGTTTTGATTTCACCTCGTCTGTGTGTGTGAACCTGCCATACCTCACCATGGTGTTAATTTGCCCTCCCGGAAGGCGTTGCATATTGAACTTTCCGATGTGCTTCCTGAAAATTGGCATGTATCCTGTAAAATCTTTTGACCATTTTAAATTATGGGTTTTTCTTGTCTTTTCATAATTGAGTTTTAGACATTCATTACATAGCCTTCATCAAAGTACTTGTGGAACACATATTTGGCAAACATTATATTTCATAGTCTTTGACTTGTATATTATCTTTTTAAAAAACAGTGTGTGGTAAGGAAAACATTTCCCCTTGGTTAGGAAAAACTTTCCTCAAAAGACATAAAGCTATTATTGTATTGTCATTTCTTCTCAGGTCTTTGTAATTTTAGATTTTATAAAATCTTTTAAATTCATATCAAATTAATTTTTGTGTGCACTGTCAAATTAATACCAAAGTTGTTTTTTAATAAGTATCTTATCTTCCAGAATAATCTTTTCAAAAATGAAAAATAAAATCTTTTCACACTTAGTTATTTTGTTGTTGTTTAATTTCAACATTAATTAGCCATGTTTTGAAGCTCTCTATTTTAGTTGAATGAGAGGTCTTTCTATCCTTCTACACAGTACTCTATTGTCTAAAATATTGGAGTTTTATAGTATGTTTTGAAGTTAAGATGTTAAATGTTTACTAATTATGTTCTTGGGTCAAAAATGTTCTAACTTTTCTGTTGTTTAGTACTTTAAAATCTTTCAAATTCTACAGAATTGTATTGTGAGATTATTTTGGAACTCCAAAATAAATTTGGTAATAAGTGAGATATTTACTTTTAGAGTGAGTATCTAATCCATTAATAAAACATCTCTTTATAAATCCACTCATATATATTCAAATTCTCTGACTCATAAGTAAATTTTGATTCATACATTTTATGAATTTAATCAACCAAATATATATGTATATACATACGCACACATATATTTATATATGCGTCTAAAGGTATTCCCAAGAGCCGAATTTCCCTTTAAGATCTGTTGGAACTGTCATGATGTCCTCTAATGCTTGTCGTCCATTATTTGAGCATACATCTTTTCAAAGACATAGAAATATTTTTGACCTTCAAAAACACTCAGTTTTCCTTTCCTCTGTACTGATTTACGTTACCTTCATTATTACCTTCTTTCTGCTTACTTTGGGTTGCTTTTGATTTTTTCTACCTTCTTTTGGCAGAGTCTTTGGTCATTACCTTTTTACTTTTTATTAATTTCTTTTTAAAAATCATTTTTGGGGGAGTTCATGCAACTCTTATCACAATGTGTACATATATCCATTGTGTCCAGCACATTTGTACATTTGTTGCCCTCATCAGTCTCAAAACATTTGCTTTCTGCTTGAGCCCTTGGCATCAGCTCCTCATTTCCATTTCTTCTTTCTGGAATAAGTACCTAGTGCTGTGAATTTCTCTCCCAGCCATGTCTTCAGTGTACAACATGCACTGAAATGCTATATGGCTGCTAGGTTCCATCAAGCAGGTACACCACAGGGTCTGTGCACAACAGAAAGGAAGCCCTTCATGGTCCTGTTCCAACCTCACCTTTGCTCCTGTGCTGAGCTCCTTGCTTTAATGGTATAGTGTAGAGGTCATGTGCTTATGCTAATTTCATGATTGAGATGGAGGGGTAGAGTCTAGTGTGTCAAACTGGAGCTAGCCATTGAGTAGCCAATGAGGCCTCCGTGTGGGCATGGCTTTCTCCAGAGACTTCTGAGAAATCTTGCGATATTTCCCTGGTGGAGTTGAGAAGCTATCTCCCCAGTTGTTGGGACTTAGTCTCAGAGACAACGAACTATGGACAAGACAAGATGACAGCATCCCAGGAGCTGGAGGAGCTGGAGGAGAAGCCACACAGCCTTGCCCTGATGGAACCAGACCTGTGAAGTTGTAGAAACCACATGGAGATCCCTTTCAGCGCTGGGTTACTTCTACCACCATTGGATGCTGTTGATGGACCCTGAGACATGGAAGCAAGGAGCCATGAGGGGGCCGCTGCCAGCGCTAGGACTCTACACCCACTGCCTGTGAATTTGTGAGTCCGAAGGAGACTTTATAGACTGATATCAGGCATATGTGTTAATATCAGACTTATGACTTTGAACTGGACTGGGCTGGGATTCTTTCTCAATGTCTCATTCCTCTTGTATATAAACTGAAACCTTATATCCACATGTGCATCTATGAATTTGTTCCTCTAGTGAACCTGGATTAATTCATATAGCTAAAATTTAGCTCAAAATATTTAAACACTTTATTTTTAATTTATTGTTTTACTTATTAATTGTTCATGAAAAAATATAGCAATAAAGGCATGCTATTTTTAATGTCCCACTTCATTCCATATATTCAGGGAACTTCTTCTGGAGTATTTCCAGCATTTTAAATGTACTGATACCTTTTTTGTGGCCCAGCATATGTTCCACCTTGGTGATTATACGACATGTATACTTGGAAATGAGATGGATTCTGAAGTGGTTTTATATAATGTTCTACAAGTACAATTTAGTGGAGGTGATTGAAGTTGCTGCTCAGACCATCCAATTCAATACCGATTGTTTCTTGGTTATTTGTTTGATCAAATGCTGAGGGAGTAATTTTAAAAGCTCCAACTATGATTGCATATTTGCCAAGTTACCCTTTGATTGAATAAACTTCCCCCCATCTTTGTAATTTGGAGTGTTATATGTAGGGAGGGGAAGTCAGGAAATGCAGTGAGGTATAAGGTGGACTGCTAACCCCAAGGTCAGCAGCTTGAAACTGCCAGTCCCTCCTTGGGCAAAAAATGAAGCTTTCTACACCCATAAAAATGTAATCTCTGAGAAATATGGGCAGCTGGTATTGGGGGCCTAAGTGGAGGGAAGATGTTTCAGAAGTGATGCTGGCAACAGGTGTGCAAATGTGGTATGCATACAATTGACATGTCTATTGATAATTATGGGAGTTGTATGGGCCCCCAATGGAATGATTTTTAAAAAGAGGGGGTGAGAGGAGCTTATACCAAGGGCTCGAGTAGAAAATATTTGGAGATGAAGATGACAACATGTGTACAAATGTGCTTGACACAAAGGATGTATCGAATGTTATAAGAGCTGTGAGAGCCTCCAATAAGATTACTGGGAAAAAATGTAATCTCTGCAATACACAGAAGCAGTTCTGCCTTGTCCGGCAGGGTTGCTGTGACTCAGGATTTACTCAATGGCAGTTTGGTGCTTTTGCTTGTTTGTTTCAATGTCTGTTTATATGTAAATGTATATTGTTTGCATACTATATACATGTTTATATTATTTGATCTTCATAAAGAACATCTAATTTTACCTATACAAAATGTTCCTCTGTGTCTCAGCTACTATTTGTTGTCCTTAGATATATTCCATCTGGCATGAATCTAAAGGTACTCTCGTCCCTTTTATGCTGATATCCCTTCTTCCACCCCTGTTCCCAAGACCATGACAGTGTGGAAGTACACGCTGAAGGCACTGTGTAACCGGGTCTTACTACTTTGTTCAGTCCCCCAAACAGTGGACTTCCAAATGGAAGTTTGGTTCCTTCCCGTCGGTGTTGCCACTATTTGAGTCTGATTTAGATCCATGTTTTACTCTCTTTTTAAAATCCTTTCATGTTCTAATTTAAGAGGGAAAATAAATACATAGGAAATATGATCGATCATGGCATGTAACAGTGCAATGGAGTATCCCAGTTCATGCTATACGTGTGCATCCCCGACCATCACTACTACTGCTGCTCACTAGCCCTGCCAAGGAGGCTGGCTATGAACAGCTCTCTGGCAGATATCTGACTCCTGTGAGTGCAAATGGCCTCGGTTCCCCCTGGGTTGGTATTATCACCCCCATTTTTTAGATAGGAGGCGGAAAGTCAGAGAGCCTGCATGAATCACCAAGATCAACAGCACCGGCAAGTGTAACTGGAATAACAAGGTATCTGCTGTACAAAGCTCTAGTGTTCTGTTTGGGCTCCACAAAGAGTGGAAATAGCAGCAACGGTGGTATTTAGACATGCTATCAGGAGAGACCAGTCCCTGGAAAAAGTCATCATGCTTGGTAAAGTAGAGGGGCAGCGAAAGGAGGAAGGCCCTCAACAAAACGGGGCAGACAATGTGGCTGTAACGATGGCTCAGACGTACAGGCAATGGTGAGAATGATGGCACAGGATTGGGCAGTGTTTCCTTTTGTTGTGCGCAGGATCACAATGAGTCAGGACCAACTCAGTGGCACCCCCCACAACCACATGGGCCATTCCCATGTGGATCCTTAATCAGTCATGGCTTACGTCAGTCACAAGGACATGCGGAGATACCCAAGGAATAAGGTGGGATGAGTCAGGGCATGCATTTCTAAATGTACCATTTAATAAAAGCAAAGAGTTACAGAGCGTTCCTGACAAGTAAGAAGTCATTCAATTCTTTTCAAGAAACATTGCTTGCGCCCTGTTTTAAGTTCTCCAGAGAAGCAGAACCAAAACATGGAACACACACACACACACACACACACACACACACACTGCTCCTAAAAGGATTGCTACACTATTATTGAAATCTTTATTAAGAAAACATGCAAACATGGAGTTCTGTATTCTTGACATAGCCCCCATCTAAGTCTATACACTCCTGAAAGTGGCCTGTTCACCCCTCTACCCCACTATGAAGAATTCTGGGATCTTTCATTGAGAACACAGCAAAATGGCAGGCAGGACATTCTGAATGGAATCCAATGGGCTTCCTGTCTGATGCTTTCTTGCATTTGGGAACACAAAGTCTGAAAGGACAAGGTCAAAGGTGTGGGGTGAAGGGAAAGTTCCCCAGCACAGGACCCCCCACAGGACAGCCCTTGCTTCCCCCAGGAAAGAGCCGGCACATTTGTATAAGAGAAGAAAGCATTCCTTTGAACAAAGCCCCTGATTTTGTCTCACCAATGCAATTTTCTTCAAAAGCCGACTTCATATACCTTTGTAAAATCTATCCAAATGACCACCTTGACACTCCAAAAACCATCCCCATAGCCTTCAGAGCTGACCTCTCTACCTGAATTATCAGTATGTTCAGTAGGTTCCAAGAGAGAAGTGGATTCAGTGACACTCATACACAGGTAAGAGAGAGCTTTATATCAAGAAGACATCATACATCAATCAAACATCCCAGCCCAGTACAGATCAAGTCTAGAAGTCTAATCCTAGTCCATAAGTCCAATATGAGTCCATAAATCTCTCTTCAGGCTCCCACAGCCAAAATGTTGCAGAATGCAGGAAGACCACAGGCAAGCAGGTAAAATGTCTTATGGATCCCATGGTGGTGGAAACATCTCAGGGCTCTTGCAGGTCCAGCAGGGCTCATTAGCAGGAAGGTGAAGGTAGGGTGTGGGGGCTGTGGGCTGGGCGCCTCCAGAGAGACCTTTATATCAGTCATACCTTCACAGGGGGTCATTAAACTGTGATCTCATTGACAATTACACCCAACCTGTATCGTC